>JAQQSQ010002509.1:0-10694 GCA_028627145.1 Eidolon dupreanum | reverse complement strand
CTGGCTCGTAGATGACTGCCTTTGCACTCTGTCCTCACATAGACTTCTTTTCTCTGTGCACCCACTCCTGGTATCTCTTCCTCTTCTTATAAAGATGCTAGCCATATTGAATGATGGCCCCACCATTATGACCTCATTAACCTTAAATACCTCCTTAAAGGCCTATCTCCACATACAGTCATATTGGGGGTTAGAGCTTCAATATGCAGATTTTGGGGGTGAGGGGGACAAAATTCAATCTATAACACTATTCTTAGTGAAAAACTAATAAAATCAAGAAACCATGTAGAAGTAAATTTTCTTCCACAAAATTATCATTAGTTCTGCTTTTTATGAAAGTGTTTCCAGAGATAATCAACATATTTAACAAGAAATACAGCCCAGGACTTGGTCAATCAGAACAGATGTTGGAGCAAGGCTTTGGAGGCCCCAGTGGTGCTGGACCCTGGGGGAGAAGCAAGAACAGTGGGAAGAGGGACTTGAGGGCTTAGGGTAACAGTATAGAAACAATTCAATATGCTTGAAAAATGGTGTGCTTCCTCAAGTCCAGAGGGCTTTGTGATCATTGTTTACCTTAAAAAGGAAGATCTTTCTCTTTTTCTTTTATGTTCTCACTGACATAATAATTAAACTTAAAAAAAAAAACAAATTATGATCATGCAGATTGGGAGGCAGCTCTGGCTGCTTCACTTTCTTGATATTTATACATATACTTTGTACTCCAGAGCTTCTGCTAAACTTTTACTTTCTTCCACCATAATTAGAATGCAACAAAAAGGAGCAAACTCTACAAATAACCCTGAAATAACAAACAGAAACAACATGAGACAAGATACTGTTCCCCTCATATTATTGGGCTTCAACGTTAATTTTAATCGGTGATATTCATCTCTGTCTTGGTCTACTTTGCATTTTGTGTGAGATAGCCCTTCTTCATGTCTCTTCATCTCTATTACACCTCATGAATAATTTTTATAAGGCCATATTTGACTAAATCGAGTACCTTGTAACCCAGCGAGCATCTGTATCTCATTGCCGAGGTGACCACATCCTAACTAGCCCTGCTAGACTTCACCTCTGTTGATCTAATGTCTTCACACTCTATCTTCTCTACTTTGAATGCCTCCTATGATTCCATTGGTCACCTGAGGTCCTGGGAGGTGACTACTAATAAACAGTATGCTGTGAGACTATGTGCACTACACTTGAATTCTCATTCTGCCATTTGCTGGCACTGTGATCTGGAACACCACACTATGTGACAAATATTTCTAGTTTCTGAGGACACATCCCTAAGTAAGACAAGCAAGATTCTTGCTCTTTGGGGTTGAAATTCTAGTGGAGTTTCTGCCAGAAAGGTCTAGATTTTGGATTGGATATTGAAGATGTTTAAAGTGATCAAAAAACTGTTCAGAATCTCTTTTTCCCCTCCTGAATTTAGAACTGTATTCATCAGAGTTCAGGCAAGAAAACAAACCTGTAGCAGGTAACTCAATAGAAAGGATCAAATATTGGAAATTAGTTATAATGGTGTTTAGAAGAGCTAAAAATGTAAACATGGAAAGGGGTAGCAATCTCGAGATCAACATCTGGAGGAAGCTGTTACCACCCTGAGGAAAAAAGACAAAGGGAGGAGACAGTGTCAAAGAAGCTCAGGAGATGGTACTTTCAGTGGAAACAAAAAATACACTGGAGATTTCTGGAAGGCACCTACCCTCAAGGGGAGCAGCTGGGTGTTGGGAGCTGGAACTGAGGTATTCTGCAGCAACTATTGCTGAAAGTAAGAGAGAGAAAAACACCCTGGCTTCTTTTTCCTATCTCCACTACCCTGCTAGGATGTGTCCTTGCCGAGTCATCCAGAAAGCAGTCAGCAACAAGTTGTAAATGCGGTTTAAAGGTCAGAGCCCTTGAAGAGGGGGATGAGCAAGGAAAGCATCTAAAGAAAAACAAACAAATGACCAAAACAGGAACCAAATGAGAATTTAGACAAAGAAGACTGACAGATGGAAATTAAAATATTACATTTCATTACTGAGTAAGCTCTTTGAAGACTATGGCATTAATCCATGAGCAAACTTGTTCCCTATTATTGCCCTCAGTTAGATTTAACTACACTGAGTGGGCCTGAGAGGGACAGCCAGTGACCACCCCTCAGAGGTGGGCAGCTTGTTTCGTTGATGAAGTGCATATTAGTCAGAAGGATATGGTTCATATCATTTCTTTCTAATGCATAGAAATTAATTCATTATCTTTTGCCAATATCACAGGAGTCACCTTTGGGAAAGTGCAAACATAAAATGACTAGACATTCAATCACAGGTGATGATGTCTGTCAAATCAAGGCAAAGTATAACCAAAAGCTTTCTTTAGAAACAAGAGATAATTATGGGACCATTTTTCAAAGGCTTGACTTTGGGTTTCTATGGTGATTTGAGGGAGATGTTCAGAAGCAACCAGTTTCTTGAGAACATAGAAGGGAACTACATTTAACAGTGAAAGGAAATAAGTCCAAGGATTTGTATTATAAGCTTATGCTCCAGGTTATGGTCAATGGGAAGTACAATGGTCAAAGCAGTACTTTTGAAAGAATAAACTAATGGAGATGTGGAGAACACATTGAAGGGGTAGGAGATGGAGGGCAGGGGAATTTGTCAGTGGATGAAGAGGAATGTGGATATAAAATGGTCAGGCTTGCAGTGGGGGTGGTGGCTCAAGAGAGCTCAGTTCTTCTGACTTGTGATGGAGCCATTTGTCTTGCATGCACCATTTATGTTGCCCCTTCACTCTGGGATCATATAACTTTCATACTACTGCTAATTGATCATACCATTCCTTTCCAGAGAGCAGGAACACAGCCTTAGCATGTATCTTTACAGAGTATTCCAAAAGCTATTCTCATTCAATTATATCGACAATTATCTAGTAACAAAGTTTAGCTCCTTATTACCACACAGGTGTGCCTTCTTTCTAAAATGGCACCTTTGACCCACCTTATCCAACACCCAGTTTCTTCTAAAAATGTGTTATGTTAAAGTATTACATGAGGTGAAGGACATGATGTCCCCAGTGCCAAGCCAACCATGTAGTAGACATTCAAAACATGTCTGTTGCCACCATTAGTTTGGCTGAAGTCTGTTGGATATGGGAGGTCGGTATGTGTCGGTGCCTTTGCTGTTCCTCCTTTGTTCTTCTTGTGATCTACTTTCTTCTCTCTTTAAAGTCAAATTTGGCTTCCTCTATCAAATTATCTCCAAACAGTATTATGATTGGTCTATTTACATGCATGTATTTTGGACTAGCTAGGGAGTCATTCAGAGTTTGGTTTCATGACTTATCTCTGTATTCCCAGCATACTTGCATATCATAAGCTCTCAATAAGCAGTTTAACTAATGAGAGCCTAGATGTGGGTGGTGAATGAGTCCCCAGCACAGAATCTAGGGACTATAGACATGCTTATGCGGAAGTGTGTGGTCCTTGGAAAACAGGGAGAGCAAACATCATGAGCAAGGGGTCCTCCATTTCTATCATTGTAAAACAAGAATAGAAGCCTCTAAAGATGTTGAGAGGATTTTACAAGATAATATGTGTACAGTGTTCACAACTGAGCAGAGTAACCAGTAAGCATTCTAGAAGCAGTAGCTACATGGGCTTAATCAGAAGTTGTAGTATCTCAAGGACCAACTTAACAGCTTTTCTACTAAATACAATTGGGCTGCCTCATTTTCCTGAGGGTTGGGCAAATATCCTGAAATCTTCAGGGAGACCAGACAGAAATCAAGAATGGAGGTACTGTTCCTTCCTGTCATCCTTACAAGAGAGACGCCTGACCAAGAAGCTATTAAAAGGAGCTATGCCTCAAAGTTACAAAATTACAGATTTCAGGAAGCAAAGCTCTTCTCACAAAATTTCTCTGTGTCCCTATGAGCACGGACATTTGTTTAACTAAAGCAAAATCATTATATATCAAGGTTGTCAGGCTTTCTGTTTGTATATATGCTTTCTTGCTTGCTTAATTACTTACTTAAAGGTTCTATAATACAAATGGGAGCTGCCTTAAGATGATGATATAAGTAGCCCAAAGCTGGATAGAATTCAGCCAATGCGGGGGGGGGGGTGTAACTAAACTATGGGCTAAGAAAGTAGATGATAGATAGATAGATAGATAGATAGATAGATAGATAGATAGATAGATAGATAGGATGGATGCATGGATGGGAAAGTGGTAAAGATTGGTGGCCAACTATTTCTATAGCCTATTTACAAAGCAATATAAAACTGATCCATGTTTCCCAAATTACAGCCCTGGAGAAACAAATTGTTACTGTATCCTCATGCCACCTCTACTTCTTAATGTTTTTTCTATAAATTGATTCACTTTTTAAAAATATTTATTTTGAAAAGTAACTTTATACAGCTACTGCAAATACAAAAGCAGTATCACTTCTCATACAGAGTAGGTAACTGAAAATTAATTCAATGGAAACAAAACTATGTTATTAAATCTAGCAGAATTCATTGAGGCTCACTGTCTCTGTTACACATAGATTAGCAAGTGTTCACAGAGGTAGAGTCTAACATTGAACTAAGACCATCTCCTTGTTGGAGTCTGAAAGGCTGAAAGATAATCTAAGAGGAAATGACTATTTCAGCATGGCACCCTCTAAACCCATCCCAAGGATCACCAGAAGAGGCTCTGCACTTTGGGAAATGTTGATGCAGAAGAAAGAAGAAACAAACTAGATAGTTGACCCGGCTCCACTTTTACTATTTCACAGTTCCACCTCACATGGATATTCTGTCTCTCTGGACCTCAATTTCTTCGTGTATAAAATAAAGTATGTAGAGTTATTTTACTCTTTCCCATTGAGCACAAATGAATGCTAATTGCATACATCATTTCAGTTCTCCGAGATAGATAAAATGAGTAAAAATACAACACAGTCCCCCAAATTTAATTCCCATATGTGTTGAACACTAACGTCAGTAATGATCGAAGATACTATGCCATCTTTTATTTTAATTGCTTTGTCTTAGCCCCTTTTGTAAGTAGTATGGACCCACCAAGATTTAAAAGGAACAAATATGGACTAGATATAAAATGGCAGTGAGGACTCTCTTTGTCATCCTATCATCTGTGCTCAAGAACAAGCAAGGCCCTGCTAGCAAAACAGATAATCTTATATATAGTGGGCTAAACTGCAGGGGAAAAAGTCTCAATTTATACTTTACCAATAATAATTCATTTCAGTTTTAAAATCCCAAAGGTAGCTCCTAAGGAAATGTGTTTATTAGACATTAGACTTCAACAATACAAGATAATAGATGATGTTTATTTAGTCCTATGTCACAAGAGCCCAGATTTTAATTAAAAATTGTGTTTCAATAGGTTTAGCATACAATTTCTTCTTGATCATAAATGTCAGCACAAACCAGTGTCCCAAAATCAGTCTGGAAGATTTCTCTAAGGTATAGCTATTAAATGAAATGCTTGCCACTAAGACAAGATGGTCATAAATGTGAGGATAACACACACTCTCTCCTTGGATTCATTCTCATGGCATTCTCAAGGTAAAAGCAGGCCTGGAACAGCATACAAAGCAGGGTTATATTTATGCAGGTAAAGAGATGGATCCATAGCTCTATTTTCTTTGAGGTTGCAGCTTTAGCTTTTATCAAGCCTTCTGGGAACTAAAGTGAGTGAATTATGAGTCCTGTTTATAAAAATAAGATGAAATAGTCACTTAGTCTTTGATATAAATCAAAAGATGAAGAACATGATGGCTCTGGCCTTCTGAAAGAGTCATAGGAAATACATTTTTGATTCTTAACACATGAAAAACCAACCCCCCCCCCCAAATTATCTTTCTCTTTATAGTCCTAGAAACCTTTTCAGTGACACCTATCCATAATTTTCTGTGCATAGGAAGAGGAACTAATAATGCTGAGAGGTAGGTGGGGAATTTTCTGGAATTCTAAAGATGAGGAAGTCCTAGTGACACATTATGTTTAGCAGCCTATGCTTTCTTTCCTTTTCGAGAACATACCACACACTTCCCACACAAAACAATAAAGTTCTGATGCTGCCAACAGAGCATTTCTCATATCCCACCTACAACCACTAAACCTCTTCCAATTGGGCGAAAAATTTATATGTGACATCCTGAGCTGGCCAGTCATATTTCTACTCCCTCTAATGATGATAAGTGGTTCAATATTTGAACAGCAGGGACAGCAGAGCCAATAGAGTTCTTCCATAGGTTTAATAGGTAAATGTTTGAAGAAAGAAGTTGTTTGTATGTGTTAGTTTAGTTTCAGGTATTCTGCTGTAACAAACTCTTAAATTTCAATGGCTTTCAACAACCAAGGTTTCTTTCTTGCTCCAAATATGATAATAATGAAATAAGGATCTTTGGCCAATTTTGATATTAATGGGTCAGAAAGTTTATAATCCTTTTACAGCAAATACTTTAAACATGTATTACATATATTTTAATAACACCTGCTAGGGACAATAAGTTACAAGTCTATAAATAGAGAACTGTAACAATCATGTTACCCACTGGGAAAGAAACTGCCTATCAAATATGGTTTTAATGAAACAGTCTATTACAAAATACTCTAACCACCCATCTCCAGGTAGAGCCAGTTAAGATTGGCCATACCTTTGGTAACAGTGAGTGAACCCAATGGGCATATGACTCCAAAAGGGTCAGTCAGAGTGCTTCCCTGAGGTAAGCATATAGATAAGATTCTTTCCTATACGATTTCTAGGCTGGAAGATTGATTCCCATAATGTTGGATGCCATCTAACGTGCCATAGGAAGAAAGTCTGATATTAGAGAAAAGCCAAATAGGGACAAATGAGAGTGAGAGAGAAAGAGGTAGAGAGGCAGAGAAGAAGAAATATAAATCTATGCCCTCAATATCTTCAACCTCAGTTCTAGTCTCCAAAACTTTCTTACTATTGTTTACTAAAATTGTCTCAGGTTCTGTGAGCTATCTTTTCCAACCCCCAAATTAATAAATTTTTCTCTTCTCTTTCTCTCCCTCTGTTCCCCTTCATCTTTCCCTCCCTCCCTCTCTCTTCCTCTCTTTCTCTGCTTTTATTTTGTTTTGTCTTGTTTTGTGTGTGTTTTTTAATCATGTTGATTCGAGAGAGTTCTGACTAATATAAAACTTAGGTTTGGGAGAGGTTAAACAGTTGATATAGTATATGCTCTATAACCTGACATACAAGATCCCTCTTGAACTGGCCCTACTGCCTTTCCAGACTCATCTCCTAATTCCCGAGCCCATTTCACATACTTCACATGGAAGCACTGGCTTTTCCCCCAAATACTTTCTGCTTCTTCTCAACAATGGGTCTCTGTATATACTGTTTCCAATCTCTTGGGATACTTCTGTTCCCCAGGAGAGTGCTCTCGAGAGAGAGAGTAGCACATACAAAAGCCACCTTTGCCTAACTCCTATTCAGCCTTAGTGTCTGGATTTCAGCTTAGATGTATCTTCTAATAGGACAAGTAAGCTATCCCTGGCACCCAAATATTACATAAGCTTTATCTCCTGCATGTCCCCATGCTATCATGCTTACTCCATACGTTAACATGTATCACACTGATCTATAATTATGTATTTACTCATTTTCTCCATCAGTAAACAAAGACTATGTTATATTCATCTGTATATATCCGATGATAGTTAGTGCCTGGCAAAAGATCTAAAATATTTGTTGAAAAAATAGCTAGAAAATGACATATTTGAATCTAGAACCTGTTATTTCTAAGAAATCTATACATTCTCTAAGACCTTTTCTTATTAGTAATGTCTCTAAAGTATATTAAGTACCATAAAATTTAATATTGCCAGGTTACTTCTTTTTCCCTGAACCAATTTTCTGATTTTCAAAAGATGACCCGAAGATGGAGAAATGTCTGAAAGTACTTAAGAGCCACAAGAGAGATGTTCCTTTAAGGCGGTAGGCTCCTATAGCTCTCGCTCTCACTCCTTACTGACATGGCTTACCTATAAAGAACGACATTTCCAAGATGCCCTTGAAGGGAGTTATGTAGATGACTTAGGCTCAGCCAGGGTGACACATGCCTCCATGAAACTTGGAAGGTAATTTTGAGCAGTATAAGGAGGTGGCAGCATGCAAAGAGGGTGCAGCTTCTGCCAAGCATGTTAGGGAAGGTGTATTGTTCTTCCGGGGTCAACTCAAGAGGAAGTCTCCAACATCACTGGTACCAGGTGGCATGAAGGGTCAGAATGGAGTTTCATTCAGAACATTCCATGCTATGGTTGGGCATTTCTCCCGGACACACGTTCTTGATTATATAAATCTAAACTTAGTTCCTGCCCCTCTGGTAATTCTGTAAGCTACCTAAGGCTCTGTGATAATTTTCTTTCTACTTAACCAGCATAAGTAGATTCTGTTATCTGCAAGAACCTTGATTTCCTTAATCACTCTTCACAAAATAGCCATAACCTCATTATCCACAGAGTTTATCTGTAAGGTATTGGAATCTGCCCTGAAATAATAGTGTTTCTGGAGTTGAGAAATCAGGGTTTAGGGAACTACACAACCCACAATAAGTCATGTTAAGTAAAGAAAATCTGTTTTCATGAGGCATTAGGAAGAAGGTTCCCATCATAAACTATATATCACCAAAAAATTAGATTTACCAGGTGTTTTATTTCTATTATATTTTCCTCACAGAAAGGCATTTCCCCATCCCTAAATTATTATAGAGCATGTTTCCTGGTATATTTGTTTTTTTTTTTTTGAAAGAATGATTATGAAAACAACATTAATGAGTAAAATAAACAGATGGGGAAATTTATAGTATGAGGGGAAAAGTATTAAATTACATCTGAGTTAATGTAAATGGATAGAGAATGTCAACATTCTTGATTCAAAGCTCAGAGGCATTCATCTCACTTCCCAGAGAATGTAGGCAAATGCATATTTATGTCTTCTGTGATGATTCTAGATCCTTTAAATTTGTCTAATTTTGTGATTCCTTTTACCCCTGAACACATGCTATTTATTTCAAGACCTTGACAGCAGCCTTTTGTTTAAGCATTAATGCCTTAAATAGGAGTCTTAACATAGGTTCAGATAAAAAATAGGCACTTATCTACTTAATTTAACTTTATGCTTTAACAAATTTCAAGTACATCCTCTCTTACTTTTTATGCATCATTGCAGCAGGGTTTTTTTTAAAGCTTAATTGTTTTATTGTTAGATAGTTGATCAATTTTCATCTGACTTTAACTGAGAAAGACTAGGAATAAAAGAATAATCAAAGAAGTGACCTAGCTTTTTAGCTATTTGGAAGTATTAAAATTTAGTGTAAATAATGAATATCTAGTATATCTAGACCCTCTTGTTTTCTAAGCATGGGTTTATATATACAGTAAGCCTATTCTCTGTTTTTACTTCATAATGTGCCCATAGTGTGATGAGAGGAATTATAAAATGCTTTAGAAGTCATCTAGACTAACTACCTTTTTTTCATAGATTAGAATCTCAAATACCAAAGAAGGGGAAAACCATACACTTTTCCCATAATGGGAAGGTAGCCAGACCTTGTCTCTTTCTGCAATAATTTCTAAGGACACTCAGCTTTCTTCATATCTCCAACATGGGAAGCTACATTTTCTTTCTTTTAGAGTCACCACTACCACTGCTTCTTTTCTTTATTCGCCTTCCCATTTCCTCCAAAATCTTGCTAAGGAGAGTGACCTCACCTATCATGGAACTGAGCATCACTGACAAAACTATTCCCATTAGGGAAGATATTTTTATCTTTTTTTTCTCTATATTCACGACAACAGAAGTGTGCCTATTACTTAATAAATACTGAATGAAGAACTGAATTATTGCATGAATTAATTATTGAGTAAATAAATGGATGGATGGATGGATGGATGGATAGATGGATGAATGGAGGGATGGATGGATGAAGTGGAGGCAGATAGAACAGGGTAGGAATAAAGGATTCACACATAACCCAGTAAAGCCTTTCAGGCAGTGAGCCCACCCACCTCTAATAGAAGGGAGACAGGAGAAGACCAGACAAGGACTGACCCAAGAACAGACATAAAGATCAACAAAAGAGGTTGTGACTGAGGGTTAATTTCCCCAATAAGCTACTCCTTCCCCTACTGGTTATCAAATTTTCCCCTTTGCAGAGAATACAATCTAAGCAACTCAATCAATTTACTTCCTTGTAACAGAAACTAATAAACTCTAGAAGTAAAAAGGATGAACCAAATGTACTTCCTGGATTGAAAGAGTTTCTCACATGGGGAGGAGCTGAGATCCAGAAATAGAATATCTCTACTATGATGTTTTAAGAACTGTGCTCTTAGTCCATTTGAGATAAGGCAAGGAATAAAAACACATAGCCTTAAGTGTAGGGAGTGGGGAGGGGAAGGAAAGAGAGATAAAAATCAAAGAAAAAGAAGCATTATTCAATATGGGCCTTGAAAGATGAATAGAAGTTTATGAAATGGACAAGAAAATATAGATAAAGAATCAAAAAGCATTTAATACAGAGGAAACTACTCGAACCACGAAAGAGACTCATGCTCTGCACATCTGCACCTGGCTGTGGCCTGGCCCCAGTCCACTGTCAGTTCCTCCTGCCCAGCTTCAGTCTCATGCGATGTCATCACTATCCAGCTAGTT
>JAQQSQ010002508.1:0-10698 GCA_028627145.1 Eidolon dupreanum | reverse complement strand
GCTGCCGTCCTGGCCGGCGTCCACCACATGCAGGATGTCCGGGTGGTCGAGAGCGCGCGCAGCGCGGGCCTCGCGCATGAAGCGCTCACGCACGTCGGCGAGGTCCTCGGTCGAGAACTCGCGGCTCAGCGCCAGGCGCTTGATGGCGACCTGCCGGCCGGTGGAGCGCTGCGTGGCCTTGTAGACGACGGCCATCGCGCCACGGCCCAGCTCGGGGCCGAGGGCGTAGTCCTGCAGCCCGGCGGGGCCGCTGGGTGGGCTGGCGGCCGGCGCGTCGGGCGACGGGTCGCCGGTGAGGGCCGACGGCGCATCCGTCGTGGTGTCAGCCGCACCGGCCACGCGGCCGACCAGTCGCTGCCAGAAGCCGCCGGATTTGCCGCTGCTTGCCATGCGGCCGATCTTAGGGCGAGTCGCGACTGCTCCGGCGCCCGAGTGCCAGGCCGAGCACGACAACGAGGATGGCAGTGCTGAGGCTAACGGCGTAGTCCAGCCCCTGCAGATGGGTCTCGAACCAGCCGCTGACGGCGGCGTCGCTGGTGGCCATCTCGCCAGCGACGAAGCCCAGCAGGGCCGCGCCCAGCGTGATGATGGCGGGGAAGCGCTGCATCAGCTTCATCAGCAGCGTGCTGCCAAAGATGATCAGCGGAATCGACAGGCCCAGGCCGACGATCAGCAGCGGCAGGCGCAGCGGTGGCGGCGCGCTGTTGGCGGCGCCGGCGACGGCGATGACGTTGTCCAGGCTCATCACGAGGTCGGCGACGAGGATGGTGCGAACCGCGGCCCACAGGCTGGGATGGGCGTGCACGTCGGCGTCGGCGTCGTTGTCCGCCAGCAGCTGCGCGCCGATCCACAGCAGCAGCACCGCGCCGACCAGCTTCAGCCAAGGCAGCTGCAGCAGCTGCACCGCGAACAGCGTCAGCACCACGCGCAGCAGGATGGCGGCGGCACTGCCGAGCACGATCGCCCGTCGCTGCTGCGCGGCTGGGAGATTGCGCGAGGCCAGTGCAATGACCACGGCGTTATCGCCCGACAGCAGCACATTGACCCAGACGATCTTCACCAACGCAATCAGGAAGGCAGCGCTCAGCAGGTCCATGGTGTGACGACAAAAAAGCCGCCGGGCGGTCGGCCGGCGGCTTGTTGGCGGGCGAGGGTCGGCTTACAGCAGTCCCTTGAGCAGCTTGCCCATTTCCGAGGGGTTGCGGGTGATGGTGAAGCCGCACTCTTCCATGATCGCGAGCTTGGCATCCGCCGTGTCGGCGCCGCCGGAGATCAGCGCGCCGGCGTGGCCCATGCGCTTGCCCGGAGGGGCGGTGACGCCGGCGATGAAGCCGACGATGGGCTTCTTCATATTGGCCTTGCACCAGCGGGCGGCTTCCGCCTCGTCCGGGCCGCCGATCTCGCCGATCATGATGACGGCGTCGGTGTCCGGGTCGTCGTTGAAGGCCTTCATCACATCGATGTGCTTGAGGCCGTTGATCGGGTCGCCACCGATGCCGACGGCCGACGACTGGCCGATGCCCAGCTCGGTCAGCTGCGCGACTGCTTCATAGGTCAGCGTGCCGGAGCGCGAGACGACGCCGACACGGCCCTTGCGGTGGATGTGGCCGGGCATGATGCCGATCTTGATCTCTTCCGGCGTGATCAGGCCCGGGCAGTTGGGGCCCAGCAGCAGGGTGCGCTTGCCGCCGGCGGCTTCCTTGGCCTTCATCTTGTTGCGCACTTCCAGCATGTCCCGAACCGGGATGCCTTCGGTGATGCAGATCGCCAGGTCCAGGTCGGCCTCGACGGCTTCCCAGATGGCGGCGGCAGCACCCGCGGGCGGCACGTAGATCACCGAGACGGTCGCGCCGGTCTGCGAGGCGGCTTCCTTGACGGTGGCGTAGATGGGAATGTCGGCGAACTTCTCGCCGGCCTTCTTGGGGTTCACGCCCGCGACGAAAGCGTTCTTGCCGTTGGCATAGGCCTGGCAGCCCAGGGTGTGGAACTGGCCGGTCTTGCCGGTGATGCCCTGGGTGATGACCTTGGTGTCTTTGTTGATGTAGATGCTCATGTCTGTTTCCTCTGGGCGTTAGGCAACCGCGGCGACGATCTTGGTGGCCGCTTCGGCCATCGTGTCGGCGGCGATGATGGGCAGGCCGGATTCGGCCAGCATCTTCTTGCCCAGTTCTTCGTTGGTGCCCTTCATGCGCACCACCAGCGGCACGGACAGGTTCACGGCCTTGCAGGCGGTGATCACGCCTTCGGCGATGGTGTCGCACTTCATGATGCCGCCGAAGATGTTGACCAGGATGCCCTTCACGGCCTTGTTCTTCAGCATGATCTTGAAGGCCTCGGTGACCTTCTCGGCCGTGGCGCCGCCGCCGACGTCCAGGAAGTTGGCCGGCTCGCCGCCGAACAGCTTGATGGTGTCCATCGTGGCCATCGCCAGGCCGGCGCCGTTCACCAGGCAGCCGATGTTGCCGTCCAGGCTGATGTAGGCCAGGTCGAACTTGGAGGCTTCAATCTCGGCCGGGTCTTCTTCGTCCAGATCGCGGTACGCGACGATCTCGGGGTGGCGGAAAAGCGCGTTGGCGTCGAAGTTGAACTTCGCGTCCAGGGCCATCAGATTGCCCTTGCTGTCGCGGTTCAGCGGGTTGATTTCCACCAGCGACGCGTCGGTGTCCATGTAGCACTTGTAGAGCTTGGCGAACAGGTCGACGGCCTGGTCGACGGTGTGGCCTTCCATGCCGATGGCAGCAGCGATCTTCTTGGACTGCTCGGTGGTGATGCCGGTCAGTGGATCGATCACTTCGGTGACGATCTTCTCGGGCGTGCTGTGGGCCACTTCTTCGATGTCCATGCCGCCTTCGCTGGAGGCGATGAAGGCAACCTTCTGCGTGGCGCGGTCGGTCACCAGCGAGACGTAGAACTCCTTGCCGATGTCGGCACCATCCTCGATGTAGAGGCGGCGGACCTTCTGGCCTTCGGGGCCGGTCTGGTGGGTCTTGAGCTGCATGCCCAGGATGGCTTCGGACTTTTCCTTGACGTCGTCGATGGTCTTCGCGACCTTGACGCCACCGCCCTTGCCGCGGCCGCCGGCGTGAATCTGGGCCTTCACGACCCAGACCGGGCCGCCCAGCTTCTGAGCGGCTTCAACGGCTTCCTGCACGGTGAAGGCCGGGATGCCGCGCGGCACCGGCACGCCGAACTGGCGCAGGATTTCTTTGCCCTGGTATTCGTGGATTTTCATGGCTGGGTCTTTCGGGTCGGGAAGTCAGGAAACGGTCGTGGTGGACGCTGGCGTTGCCAGATGCCACCGGGGGTAGAAGGCGGCGACGGTGGGGCCGTCACGACGCAGGGCGTGGCAGCGGTCGAGCTGGAAGGGCGGCTGGCCGTCGGCGTCGCCCTCGCGGGTATCGATGATGGAGCCTGCCATCGCCTGCAGCACGGCGGTGGGCAGCACAAGGCAAAGTTCGGTCAGGTGGGTGCAGCCGCGCGTTCCGGCCAATCGTTCCTGGACCGCCTGACGGAAGCCTTGCATCAGGTTCAGGCCGACGAGGCGGGCGTAGGCGTTGCCATGCGCGTCACAGGCGCCGGGATAGGGCATCCAGCGGGTTTCTGAGCTCGCCGCGTGGATCGTGAGCGTCGCGTCGACGGTCAGCAGCAGGCGCATCTCGTGAACCGGGTCGCCGGCCCGGCGCAACGAGCCCGCGAGCGTCACATCGTGCGCCTTGGTGTCGGTCAGGCTGGCTTCGACGTCGAACAGGCCGTCCTCACGGGCGAACACCTGCACATCGAGGGCGCGGCGGTGCAGCGGGCGGCGCGAGGCGGGCGGGAGGACGGCGGGCATGGCGGCGTTGGGCGAAACAACCCGGCGGGTGCCGGGACGGGGCTGGCCCCGCTTGCACGACCGCGTTGCTCAGGAGGCAAGACGGCCCGTAACCGGGTGAACCCTCATTTTTGGGCAGCCGGCAATGTAGCACGGAGGGTGAAAACTACCGTCCAACCGCTGACCGCTGACCGTCTCAGGCCCGCAGCAGGCGGCGTACGACGTCGGGTGCAAAGCCGCGTGCGAGCAGGAAGCGGGTCTGACGCGCCTGCTCGGCCGGCTCCCGAGGTGGTTGATCGCCGAAGCGCTTGAGCCACACCGAGCGGGCGCGGTCGAGCTCGGAGGCCCGCAGCACGGCCTGCTGTTCGGCGTCCAGTTTGAGACCGTGGCGCGCGAGCTCCTGCTGGATGCGCTGGGAACCAAAGCGCTCGGCACGGACATGCAGCCGCGACTCGACGAAGCGGGTTTCGTCCAGATAGCCATCGGCCGCAAGCGCGTCGAGCAGCTCGTCCACGGCGGCCTCGGCATCGCTGTCGGGATCGGCGGGCCCATCTGCATCCGCGTCTTTTGGCGTCGCCGCGCGCAGGCGGCGCTCGATGCTGAGCAGCTTGCGGCGCAGTTCCTGGCGGCTGTGCTCGCGCTGCGCCAGCAGGCCGATGGCGCGGGCTTTCAGGGACTGCGGTTGTCTCGCCATGGCAGGAGGGCAGGCGCGGGATGCGGGCGGGCACGGCCGCTGGCGCAACGGGCGGTGGTCAGCCTCGGGTTCGGGCCGCGCGGATCTTGTTTTGGCGAAACCGCATGGGTCACTCGCTGGCGCTCGCGCCCTCGGCATCGCCCAAGGGGGCGACGCCGACCGCTTCGCGGATGCGGTTTTGGTGAAACAAGATGGGTCACTCCTTGTCAGTCGTGCCCTCGGCGTCGCCGAGTGGGGCAACGCCGACCGCTTCGCGGATCTTGTTTTCAATCTCGTGGGCGATGTCGGGGTTCTCGCGGAGGAATTCGCGCGCGTTGTCCTTGCCCTGGCCGATCTTTTCGCCGTTGTAGGCGTACCAGGCACCGCTCTTGTCGACGATCTTGTGGATGACGCCCATGTCGACGATCTCGCCTTCGCGGCTGATGCCCTCGCCGTAGAGGATGTCGAACTCGGCGGTTTTGAAGGGCGGCGAGACCTTGTTCTTGACGACCTTGACCTTGGTCTCGGAGCCGATGATTTCCTCGCCCTTCTTGATGGAGCCGATGCGGCGGATGTCCAGCCGCACCGAGGCGTAGAACTTCAGCGCATTGCCGCCGGTGGTGGTTTCCGGCGAGCCGAACATGACGCCGATCTTCATGCGGATCTGGTTGATGAAGATGACCGTGCAGTTGGTCTTCTTGATCGTGGCGGTCAGCTTGCGCAGGGCCTGGCTCATCAGGCGGGCCTGCAGGCCGGGCAGCTGGTCGCCCATCTCGCCTTCGAGTTCGGCCTTGGGCGTGAGGGCGGCGACGGAGTCGACGACGATCAGGTCGACCGAGCCGGAGCGCACCAGCGCGTCGACGATCTCGAGCGCCTGCTCGCCGGTGTCGGGCTGGCTGATCAGCAGGTCCTGCAGATTCACGCCGAGCTTCTGGGCGTACTGGATGTCGAGGGCGTGCTCGGCGTCGATGAAGGCGCAGGTGCCCTGCAGCTTCTGCATCTCGGCAATGACCTGCAGCGTCAGCGTGGTCTTGCCGGAGGACTCGGGGCCGTAGATCTCGATGACCCGGCCGCGCGGCAGGCCGCCGACGCCCAGCGCGATGTCCAGGCCCAGCGAGCCGGTCGAGACGACCTGGATGTCTTCCAGGGCCTCGCCCTCGCCGAGGCGCATGATGGAGCCCTTGCCGAACTGCTTCTCGATCTGGGCGAGGGCGGCCTGCAGGGCCTTGGCTTTTTCGGTGTTCAGGGCTTTGACGGGGGCGTCCATGGGAAATCTCCAGGTGAATGCGGCAATTATGGGTCAATCTGTATGTTTGTACAGTAGTTTGTCCCCACACTTGAGGAGATCTTCGGCTCCGGGTGGCTCATGGCGTGAGCCAGCAGCGAACCGCCCTGCGCAGGCTTGAGCGGGCGCAAGCCGGGTGGCGATCCGCCGCACATAACATCGGCCGAGGAGACAACACCATGCGCATCCTGATTGCCGAAGATGATCAAGTGCTGGCCGACGGCCTGCTGCGCGCGCTGCGCGCGTCGGGCTATGCGGTGGATCGGGTCAATTCGGGCACCGAGGCCGACGCGGCACTGGCCACGCATGAGTTCGACCTCGTCATCCTTGACCTCGGTCTGCCGCGGCTGCACGGCCTGGAGGTGCTGCGCAAGCTGCGCGCGCGCGGCGCGACGATGCCGGTGCTGATCCTGACGGCCGCGGACAGCGTCGAGCAGCGGGTGAAGGGGCTGGACCTGGGTGCCGACGACTACATGGCCAAGCCGTTCTCGTTGCAAGAGCTCGAAGCCCGTGTGCGGGCGTTGACGCGCCGAGGCCTGGGCACCGCGAGCAGCCTGATCAAGCACGGGCCGCTGACCTTCGATGCCACCGGCCGGGTGGCCTACATCAACGAACAGATGCTGGAGCTGTCGGCGCGTGAGCTGTCGCTGCTGGAGGTGCTGCTGCAGCGCGCCGGCCGGCTGGTCAGCAAGGACCAGCTGGTGGAGCGGCTGTGCGAGTGGGGCGAGGAGGTCTCGAACAACGCGATCGAGGTCTACATCCACCGGCTGCGCAAGAAGATTGAGCAGGGCCCGATCCGCATCGCGACGGTACGAGGCCTCGGCTACTGCCTCGAGAAGATTCCGTCATGAGGCACCCCGCCGGCCGGGTACGGCCGTCGGCCCTCCATGAGGGCCGGGCCTGGCCTGGGAGCGGCCCGGCGCTGCGGCCGGACATGGTGCACCCCGCCGGCCGGGTACGGCCGTCGACCCTCCATGAGGGTCGGGCCTGGCTTGGGAGCGGCCCGGCGCTGCGGCCCGCGTGATGCCTGCCCGCGACGGCGCCAACCCGCAGCAGGGTTCGCTGTTCGGCGAGATCCTCGACTGGATGCTCGCCCCGCTGCTGCTGATCTGGCCGATCAGCGTGGGGCTGACCTGGTTGGTGGCGCAGGGCATTGCCAGCCGGCCCTATGACCGCGAGCTCGGTGAGATGGCGCGCAACCTGGGCCTGCAGGTCGCGGCGGCCGAAGCGCCGGGCCGGGGGCGGGACCGCTATGCGCTGGCGCCCGAGGCCGCGGCGCTGCTGCGCGCGGATGCTTCGGACACGGTGTTCTACCAGGTGCTCGGGCTGCGCGGCGAGCTGCTCAGCGGCGACGCGACGCTGCCGGTGCCGAGCGAGGACCCGCCCATCGTGCCCTGGGAGCTGCATTTCCGCGACGACGAGGTGGGCCCGGACACGGTGCGCGTGGCCTACCTGTGGGTCGCGCCCGAGGGCCAGGCCGGCGACACCAAGACGATGCTGGTGCAGGTGGCCGAGACCCTGGGCAAACGCGCGCGGCTGACCAACGAGATCATCAAGGGCGTCATCCTGCCGCAGTTCGTGATCCTGCCGTTGGCGGTGCTGCTGGTGTGGCTGGCGCTGGCGCGCGGCATCGCGCCGCTCAATGAACTGCAGCGCCGCATCCGGTCGCGCGAGAGCTCGGACCTGTCGCCCATCGACGAACAACGCGTGCCCGACGAGGTGGCCCCGCTGGTGCGGGCGATCAATGACCTGCTGGCACGGCTGGACTCGTCGATGAGCCGGCAAAAGCATTTCCTGGCCGATGCGGCCCATCAGCTGAAAACGCCGCTGGCCGGGCTGCGCACGCAGGCCGAGCTGATCCAGCGCGAGATCGATGCCGGTCGAGCCTCGCCCGAGGACATGAAGCGCTCGCTCGCCCACATCGCGCGGGCCAGCGAGCGGGCGGCCCATATGGTCAACCAGCTGTTGTCGATGGCGCGCGCCGAGGACGCCGAGCAGGCGATGCAGCGCGAGCCGGTCAGCCTCGCGGAGATCGCCATCGACACCGTGCGCGACTTCGTGCCGCGGGCACTGGAACGGCGCATCGACCTGGGCTATGACGGGGTGTCGCCCGAGGACAGCCGGCTGCGCGTGCGGGGGCAGCCGGTGTTGCTGGGGGAGCTGATCCGCAATCTCGTCGACAACGCGCTGCTCTATACGCCCGCCGGCGGCGTGGTGACGGTGCGGGTCGTCGAGGACCCGTTCGGCCAGGTCGTCGTGCTGCAGGTCGAGGACACCGGCCCCGGCATCCCGCCGGCCGAGCGCGAGAAGGTCTTCCAGCCCTTCTACCGGTCGCTGGGCAGCGGGGTGGAGGGCTCGGGCCTGGGCCTGGCCATCGTGCAGGAGATCGTGCAGCAGCACGAGGCCGAGTTGACGCTGGACGACACCCGTGTGCGCCGCGCCGCCGGGGGCGAGTCGCCCGACGGCCAGGGGCCAGGCGCGCGGTTCACGATCCGCTTCCCGGCGTTGGTGCTGGCTAGGTCTTGACCAGCTTGCGGGCGCGGGCGATCGACAGCAGCAGCCCGAGGCTCAGGCCCAGCGTCACCATCGCGGTGCCGCCGTAGCTGATGAAGGGCAGGGGCACGCCCACCACCGGCAGGATGCCGCTGACCATGCCCATGTTGACGAAGACATAGGTGAAGAACGACAGCGTCACCGCCCCGGCCATCAGCCGCGTGAACAGGGTGGGCGCGTCGGACGCGATCATCAGCCCGCGCAGGATCAGCGCGGTGAAGCCCACCAGCAGGGCCAGCGCGCCCATCAGGCCGAACTCCTCGCCGAAGGCCGCGAAGATGAAGTCTGTCGTGCGCTCGGGGATGAACTCCAGGTGGGTCTGGGTGCCCTGCATGAAGCCCTTGCCGCCGACGCCGCCGGAGCCGATCGCGATCTCGCCCTGGATGATGTGGAAGCCCTTGCCCAGCGGGTCCTTGCTCGGGTCCAGCAGCGTGCAGATGCGGTGCTTCTGGTAGGCCTTCAGCACCGGCCAGGTCACGTCGGGCTGGCAGATGCGCTCCTCGCTCAGCACCAGGGCCGCCGCACCGCTGGCGGCCAGCACCAGCGCCGGCAGGATCAGCTTCCACGGCAGGCCGGCGAAGAAGATCACGTACAGCCCGGCGGCCAGCACCAGGATGCCGGTGCCCAGGTCGGGCTGCTTGGCGATCAGCAGGAAGGGCAGCAGCAGCAGCGCGAACGCGGCGATGAAATCGGGCCAGCGCAGCAGGCCTTCGCGCTTCTGGAACCACCAGGCCAGCATCAGTGGCACGGCCAGCTTGAGCAGCTCCGACGGCTGGATCTGCGTGATGCCGATGCTCAGCCAGCGCGTCGCGCCCTTCTTCGTGACGCCGAACAGCGCCGTCGCCACCAGCAGCATCACGCCCACCGTGTACAGCGGGATGGCCAGGGCCATCAGCTTCTGCGGCGGCACCTGGGCGACCAGGAACATCAGGCCCAGCGCCAGCAGCATGTTGCGGGCGTGGTCGACAAAGCGGGTGCCGTGGTCGAAGCCGGCCGAGTACATGGACAACAGACCCCAGCCGCACAGCCACAGCACGGCCAGCAGCAGCGGCAGGTCGAAGCCGATGAACCAGGGGCGCAGCCGGCTCAGCAGTGGTGGGCGGTCAATGACGGTCATCGTGAGGCTCCCGAGGCCGGCACCGAGGCGGCCGAGGCGGGCAGGGCCGCACCAGGGCTTGCCGTGCCCGGCAGCGGCACGTCGGCCGCGCGGCGCGGCGTGCCGATGGGGGCAAAGGTCTGGCCGAGCTGGGTCTTGGCGATGTCTTCCTCGCTGGGGTAGAGGCCTGCCAGCAGATAGTCGAACACGCGGCGCGCGATCGGCGCGGCCGACATGGACCCGAAGCCCGCGTTCTCGACGATCAGCGCCAGCGCCACGCGCGGCTGGTCCAACGGCGCAAAGGCGACATAGAGCGAGTGATCGCGCTTGCGCTCGTCGGCCTTGATGCTGCTGTACTTCTCGCCGGCCTTCAGGCCGATGGCCTGGGCCGTGCCGGTCTTGCCGGCGCTCTGGTAAGGCGCGCCCAGGAAGGCCAGCCGCGAGGTGCCTTCCAGCGTGACACCGTTCATCGCGTTGTGGATGATGGCCACATCGGCGGGCTTCAGCGGCAGCGGCGGCAGCGCGTCGCTGGCAATGCGGCGCTGTTCGTGCCTGACCACGTCCTCCACATCACGCACCAGCCGCGGCTTGAAGCGCAGGCCGCCGGACGCGATGGTGGCGTAGGCGGTGGCCATCTGCAGCATCGTGAAGTTGTTGTAGCCCTGGCCGATGCCCAGCGAAATGGTCTCGCCGGCGTACCACTTCTGCTGCTCTGGCCGCTTGAACTTGCGCCGCTTCCACTCGGTGGAGGGCAGGTCGCCGGTGACCTCGCCCTGCACGTCGATCTCGGTCTTGCGCCCGAGGCCGAAGGGTTCGAGCTGGTCGTGGATCAGGTCCACGCCCATCTCGTTGGCCAGGCTGTAGAAATAGACGTTGGACGAGCTGACGATGGCCAGGCGCATGTCCTTGGGGCCTGGGCGGTCGGTTTCTGGGCTGCCGAAGGTGCGGCCGCCGAAGCTGAAGGTCAGGTTGTCCATGATGACCGTGCGCGGGTCACGCTTGCCGCTGTTCAGCGCGGCCATGGCCATCAGCGGCTTGAAGGTGGAGCCCGGCGGGTAGGTGCCGCGCAGCGCGCGGTTCAGCAACGGCTTGTCGATGTCCTCGTTGAGCTCGCGCCAGGAATCGGCGTCGATGCCGTCGACAAACAGGTTGGGGTCGAAGCTGGGCTTGGACACGAAAGCCAGCACCTCGCCGTTGCGCGGGTCAATGGCCACCAGCGCGCCGCGCCGCTCGCCGAACAGCTGCTCCACCAGCGCCTGCAGCTTGATGTCGATGGACAG
>JAQQSQ010000250.1:0-14899 GCA_028627145.1 Eidolon dupreanum | reverse complement strand
TTGGATTTTGTTTGTGGAAAAACTGAAAACATAGCTCACTCTTGAGACTGTCCATTTCCTTCAGCAGTGAAGATGAATTTGATGCCTTATGTATGACCTCTGACCTTTATTGAAAAAATTTTAAAAAATCAATCTAGCCAAAGACTTTGGCCAGAAATCAGATGTTTGTAGCTGCCAGCATAGCTTGTGTGAGCTGAATTCTGGCTACTATGTGAACTTAAAAAAGTTGATGATCACATGGTTTACTTTACCCAGAAGCATCCTCTCTTCGGTAAACCCCAACTCTTGTGCTCCTTTTCAGGGCAGTCTACTTCGTTCGGCATAAGGAATCCCGGCAGAGGTTTGCCATGAAGAAGATTAATAAACAGAACCTCATCCTCCGAAACCAGATCCAACAGGCCTTTGTGGAACGGGATATCTTGACTTTTGCAGAGAACCCCTTTGTAGTCAGCATGTATTGTTCCTTTGAAACAAGGCGCCACTTGTGCATGGTTATGGAATATGTGGAAGGTAAATCAGTCTGTGACACAGAATGTGACACCTGTACCCAGAAACTCCTTGCTCATTTGTGTGGCTGAAGCTTTCTATATTTCTGCCACAATGGTTATATCCACTTAGGAACTGAAGCCAGGCAGTGAGATGGCTGCATTCCCAGTCATTATCTTGTGATAATTGCTTGTAAAGTGCCTGCTCTATTATAACAAAGGGAAAATTAGTGCTATTTGGAAAAAGGTTGTTTTTCTTTTTTAATAGCTTTTAATCCTAACTACCTCCTCTCAATTGGTCATAAAAGTTGGAATATAGGGGATGGGATTTTTTCTACTTATTTTTATTACATAATATCATTTATGTCTATTGATCTTAAAGAATGAATTACAAATATTATTTATGGTCTGTGGCAGGAAATTAAAAATAAGTTAGGGGAAAGGAGACATATTCAAGAAAATCTAGCTTTTTTTTGTGGTCTGCCTTTTAAGTACTCCAAGTAATTTATTTCCATCAATTTTACATTAAATTTCTGAGTATTTGAGTGACCATGACTTATTGAAATAAAAAATAGTTAATAAATAAAATGAATTGATTGGCAAGGGCCAAAATAATTTTTAAAACATCTAATTTAAGTTCTTGTAATTATTTGAATAAAATCCCCAAACTATAAGACTGGAAGAAACATTAAATATTTATTAGTTCAACCTTTTTATTTTACAAATGAGTGAACTGAAACCAAAGAAGGGGGCAGGTTCACTAGATATTCAGTGGTAGATATAAGACAAAAACAAAGCTTGCCTGATTTCTACCCATTGTCCTCTTCATCACGCCAATACTTTGCTTTATTAACTTATGTTGTGGTTATTTTTTTTATAAGAACTAACATTTGTCACGTGCTTTACATAGATTACCTCATTGAATCCTCATAATAATCCTAAATGGGATGACACTATTTTACTATCCTGATCTTACAGGTGAAAGATCCAAGCCAGGTTTACCTAAGGTCCCTCCATCAGACCTAGAATTTGAACTCAGGAAGCTTGATTCCAGAATTCATGTTTTATACTGGTGTATTTTAAATTGCCATCATGTTCCTAAAATTATGCTAGCAGTTTTTCAAATTTCAGTTCCACTTCAGAGCCAACCCTGCTCTCTTATAACTACTACTTTTTAAATAAAAGCTGTATTTTCTCCACATCACATCTTAATTAGAAACATGATCACTTAACATAGTCTCCACTTACAGATATGATAAGGTGTATCTGTGAGTAAAGGCCATTCTGCTTTGAAATGCTGCAGTCTAAACTGATGGTCTTCTTCAATTTTAGCTTATACTATACCTGCTAAATCTTTCTCTTTTGTTTAATAGGGGGTGACTGTGCTACCTTAATGAAGAACATGGGTCCTCTTCCTGTTGATATGGCCAGGATGTACTTTGCTGAGACAGTGCTGGCCTTGGAATATTTACATAATTATGGAATTGTACACAGGGATTTGAAACCAGACAAGTATGTACACTGACGAAATGTCTTTTTTTTTTTTTTTATTACACAATACAAAAGTTTTCTTGGGTCTATACAGTATTTTCTTTTAATGCTCCTTTATACATTTTAAAATTCTCCCATAATGTGTGTGGATGCATTATTTTAACAGTATATGTGGTAATTTATATATAATCCTTTAAGGGCTATGATGCTTCTAATAATAGCTTATAAGAAACAAAAGAAAAGGATGATTATAAAGGAGAGTTAATTAATTTTTTAAAAGCTTTATTATGTAAACTTTTAAATAGCTACATAGATGGCTACTGTTATTTTCTGGATAGTTTCTACATATGGCAACATACTTACATAATTTTTCTCTGCTCCAAGATACATTTAAATTATATTCTATCTTACTCATAATATAATTTTTAAAAATTTAATCTAGAGTTCATTATGGTGTCTGATTTGAGATACAGATAGACTATCTTTCTCCAAATGACTAGCTATTTATCTTGACACCATTTATTAAATGTCTTATGCTTTCTCCACCAATTTGAAAAGCCTCTAAAAGCATTACATGTTAATTTGTAAAGCTTTAATGTGTGTTGAAAATTGTATAATAAATTTAACTCATGCTCATTCCAGAAAATTTGGAAAATGCCGAAATACAGAAAAACAGTTTTCTTTAAATGTTTCTGGTAATTCACATAATCATCAAGGACAATTATTAGAATTTTAGCCTATTTCCTTTCAGTAGCTTTTATTCCCTTAACTTCTCTATTCCTTTATTTTTTTAATTAAAATCTTGATTTTCCCCATTAAAATGAAAATTTTTTTAAATATAAACTCATGAAACTGTCAAATGTGAATTCTTTGCATGTATAAGAAATGTAGGTTTTGTGCTTAATAAGTAGAAATTTAAATTCGAGCCAGAAGTCGAAATCTGAAACAATACTTCATCTTCCTGTCCAAGTGCTTTATCTTTGGTTTCATTTGAATCACAGATGGGTTGCTTATCTTAGTTCCTGATGTGTGACATGGTATTATTGGTAGCACTTTCTCTTTTGTTTTCTTATTCTGAAAATAGAAAGATGTCAGAGTTCCACACTTGAATTTTTTTTAACAGTTTCAGGCTTTAAATGATACCGTATCTGACTGTTCCAACAAAGACTATCTGGGCCTGGTCTCTGGCCCTCCCTTGTGAATTACACTCAGCTGCCAGATGCAAGTATTTGACATCTTCCTGTGACTTCATCTCTTCCCAGGCTGGGTTTTATAATAAGATTGACACCTATATACTAAATGGTCTTCTAAATTGACAGAAGGAGGGAGGGAGCTAAAAAAAAAAAAAAGGAAAAAGAAAAGCTTCAAAGTGAATGTTGTAATATATGTCTTTCTGCTTCATAGTTTGTTGGTCACCTCCATGGGACACATAAAACTGACAGATTTTGGATTATCCAAGGTGGGACTAATGAGCATGACTACCAACCTTTATGAGGGCCACATTGAGAAGGATGCTCGAGAGTTCCTAGACAAACAGGTAGGCTTGCATGGTATTTGGTTCTATAGAGAAATAACAAAGTTCGATATTTCCAGTGAATTTCGGAATCAGCTTGTGAGAGCTATCTCCATGTTAGTACTGGGAGTTTAGATGTCTATATAAGTCTTACATTTAATAAAGTGTAAATTGCTTCCATTTTTCTCCCTGGGCCTCTTCGAACTGTTCATTCCTCCATATTCCTCCCCCACATTATGGTCTATTAGCAAGACGAAAGATCTAATTGCACACAAGTG
This sequence comes from Eidolon dupreanum, assembly GCA_028627145.1. NCBI lineage: Eukaryota > Metazoa > Chordata > Mammalia > Chiroptera > Pteropodidae > Eidolon > Eidolon dupreanum. The sequence goes on along the minus strand of JAQQSQ010000250.1, from coordinate 11,132 downwards.
AAAGTGTGAGAGAGACAAATGGAAAACTGTTTTTATAAGGAATTCAGGAGTCTCAGTAGAGCACTCATGAAACTCATGATGCATTGTACAATCATGGGTGCTAAAATCCAAGCCATGGCCCATTTCTCTTTAAGCATGCCTCATTACCATGTGCCCACAATCTGTTCATTGTAAAGTTACTTAAGGTAAACACGTCTCAACTGTCATGCTTTTGTGAAGTAACCAGGGTGTGAATATGTTTTGGCCATATAAATGCTGAAACTATTTCTGATGTTGACAGATAAAAAAATGTCTTATTATTTTAAACTTATGGATTACAAATGTTTTTAATATTGTAAAATAAGTAAAACTACTAAATGCAGTCAGGTGTTCAATTTGAAAAGACGCATTACAAATGGTTTAACATTAGAGTAGAATTCTAAACTTCCTTTCTTTGGTATTTAAATAATTTACTGCATTTGGTATTTAGGATACCAACTTCTAAACTGCTGTTCTTAAGTTCTTTATCTGTGTGTTTCCATGTGGTTGATCAGGTGCACTCTGGGCAAAATAATTGATATTTAGCCCTCTTGCTTATTTTAATTCATGTCTAGTATTCCAATTATTCTAATTTCACAATCATCTTTTAGGTCTGTGGCACACCTGAATACATTGCACCAGAAGTAATTCTGCGGCAAGGCTATGGGAAGCCGGTGGACTGGTGGGCCATGGGGATTATCCTCTATGAATTTCTGGTTGGATGCGTGCCATTCTTTGGGGACACTCCAGAAGAGCTATTTGGACAAGTCATCAGTGGTAAATATCATCAGGAGTTATCTTTAAACCACTGTTGGGAAGCAGCTATTTAATGTAATTCTATGAAGTATTTACTACTAAAATGTTAACCTTTATCAAACAGTTTAGCCAACAAATTTAAAGAACTCACTCATCATAACACATAACTGACTCACAATATCAAGAGAGCAATTTGTGTTGAAAATTGATCTGAGGAAGTTTTGTTAACATGGAATTTGGAAATGTACTGGCAATGTAACCAATTTTATGGTGTGCTTTTTCTGCAAAAGAAATTGCTGTGGGATTTGCAGATGAATTCATTGCTGTCCAGCCTTCCTCTCCATAATAAGAAAGTTGCACCAGGGAAGAGAAGGTTAATGTGGGTAACATTTACGTAAATGGGAAAAATGGCTAATGGCACGATGAAGAAATTAACAAAAATGTAATAAACCCTAAAACAAATGTCTACCAAATAATAAATAATGAGAATGAGAAGGAAGCAAATTTAATCCACAGATTGTTAATGATTTCATTGGTAGTTGTTATGGTGTAATGTTATTTCTGTAACAGCTGTTCATCTTTCATTTAAAATTCAATAACCTTTAGATCTTAACCTGCAAGCTGACCCTAACTATTGTTATGCGGCTTGTGGCAAAACTAAATGATAATTAAATAGGCTCTATTCCTACCCTATCTGCTGTTTTTATAAATTTCCTTGAAATGTAGATTAAAAAGACCTCTCTCAAAGTTCGTCAGTCATTGCTGATACCTCCATCAGCTACCTCTAGTTCATTCTGGACTGTGCTTATGGGGTCCAACAGTGGAAATAGAAGGAAAATTCATTTTGGAGCCCCTTAATCACAGCATTATTTTTTTACCACCGACTTTGTGAGTCAGGCATATTTATAAATTTTAACAAAGTAGATCTGTGAGTTGCCTGCAGTGAATAACCCTTTTATACAATATCCGAGCTGTTTATGGATTTATAACTAGGCTGTTTTCTGATATACCAAGGCCTGAATGGCAAGAGGAATCAACTGTTTAATTAACACAAGCAGCAAATGCTGGCTTTGTTCTCAGTGCCTTACGGCTCAGATGCATATTCATGTTTTATTTTCCAAATCAGATTTAAACTGCAGCAGAGGAAGCTAGAGGCAGGCACACACAGAAATAACTCATGTTTTTATTGCATTTCCATACACACAAGCATGCACACCTATCTTCAGGCAAATTCCTTTAGAATGTAGAACATATTCTAATATTTATGACAATTTTAAATACTTCCCTTACTATGATTACTTTAGTTTTTTTTTTTTTTTTTCCTTCTTTAGTCTTAGTATTTTGATCTTTCCTTTGTCTCTGGAAATAGTTATTTTTACAAAACTACTTTCTGCTTCTTGGAGCTGCAGAACTCTATGGCCATGGCCCAATTCTAAGCTGAGGATAGTAGGAGAGAAAGTCTTACTCTCAGATGATCCCTGCATGGGTGGCCACTTGAAACACAGGTATTTAGAGTTTCTACTCCATTAAGTCCTCTTAATCACTAGAAGGAGCAATTTGTTGTGAGCCAATTCTGTCAAAGAAAAATGAATCAAAATGGCAAATGAAAGATACCGGTTATTGAAATATTCTCTCCCAGCCTTGTTTAAAGCTGTGCTATTCCTGTCTAGTAAAACAATGCTTCTCAAACTTGACTAGGCCTAAGAATCAACTGAAGATGCCGATTCTGGTTCAGTAGGTGGGGCCTGAAATTCTGCATTTCTGACAAACTCTCAGGGGATGTCCATGCTGTTGAGATGTGGACCACCATTTGAGCTATAAAGTTGCTTTTCTTCCTTCTAGATGAGATCAACTGGCCTGAAAAGGATGAGGCACCACCGCCCGATGCCCAGGATCTGATTACGTTGCTTCTCAGGCAGAATCCCCTGGAGAGACTGGGAACAGGTTAGAGCGCATATGTTTTAATTTTGCTAATATGCAAGAAATAATGTCCATGTGGAGCATTCAGAGGTTTGTGTTTGTGTTTTGTTTTTTGCATAGTAAACATCTGTTAGTTGATGTAGAACATGACCACAAGACATTATAACAGTAGTAGTTTGGATTTTTTTTTTTTTTTTTTTTTTTTTTTTTATGATTCAGAACAGTATGCACATTTGGAACATTAGGTGTTGTTTTTCTTCTTTTTCCTTTTTTTTTTTTCGCAAAGCAGAAATTATTGTTAATTTGTTTTAATAAATACAATTTTTCTGAAAGAAAACCTCAAGGGCATATGTAATTCTTCTGTCCTGAAACGCATGGATCTTAAATAATTTGAACCAGAGAGTTAGAGATGTAGAATTTTTTTATTTGGAGATTTTTTTTTAATATATATTTTCAGAAGGATTTGACCCAGCATTGTTACCATCTACAGGCTTTGGAATGGGTTATCAGTTCTTGAACTAATTACAAGAAATGAGTACCTGGGGTGGAGCTATGCTGTTCCATCATGGTGATCGGCACTAAGACCTGAGAGAGGATTAAAAATCACTGACTTTCAAGATTAAGGAGATAGTAGATTTCTTGGTTCCTGGTTATTTTTCCTGACTGTTCTGCTACCAGTTTTGTTTTTTTTTTTTACATTCTGTCCCTCCTTTTCTTTTTCTTCCTTGTTTTAAGTAGACAGACTTAAAGATACCAGTATAGAGTCCCAGCCAGCCCCAGTATATGAATTTATCTAGGTGAGACTAAATATTAAATATGAACACACCACACACACACACACACACACACACACACACACAGTAAACAGTATTCACAATTTCCATCAGTGAAAATCGGCTTAATGGGTTGTTTACTCTGAGCTATTTTCATTCTACTCCATTTTAATAGAAATATCATAAAATATGGAAGAAATTCTTTTCTTTCCCCTTTTTTCTAAGACAAGAACTATTTACAACAGTCCCAAATATTTATTTACATTGATCTCCACATTTGCCCACAGCTTCTCCAGTCGGAGAGCTCTGTTGTTGCTTAAGTGTGGAAGGCTGTGATACTAGAGTTTATGATGAAGCATTAAAACCGATGGGCCAAATCTTTATTTTATAAATAAAGTTTTATTGAAACACAGCAGTGTCATACATTTATATGTTGTCTGTGGCTGCCTTCATGCTACAGTGGCAGAGCTGAGTACTCATGACAGACTGTGTGGCCCACAAAGCCTAAAATATTTACTATTTGACTCTTTACAGAAAAATCTTGCAGACTATTTGATTAGAGAATCAAAGTTTAAAATCAAGGCTCAATTGGGGAAACTGTTTTGAATTGAGCCTCTTACTAGAGTATCATCTATGCCTTTCTGCCTTTTTTTCAGTGGATGAGTGGACCTTTAACTGGGAAAGGCAATAAAAACAAAGTTAAGCACACAATCACTAGAGTCAGATTGATCAAGTGTAAATCTCAGCTGTGTGACCATGAGCAGGTTATTTCCTTTTCCGTGCCTCATGTCCTCACCTGTAAAATGAAGCATAGAGTAGTATCACCTCTCAGCATTATTGCAATGATAAAAGATCACCCACTCTGGCTCTTAGAACCAAGTATAACACTGTTGCTGTTGGTATTGTTGTTTTAATTTTCTATATGTATAATCTCATGTTTTCCCCTCTAGACATCTGAGATAAAGAAATGGTGGTGGTGCTCTACCTTTGAGCTGATCAAACTCTTTGAACAGAGTACTTTACATTTCTTCCCATCCTATTTGGTTTCTCCTTCTCTGAAGTGACAAGCAAACTTGTTATTTCCCACTCTCTGTGACCTACAGTCACATTTGCTTTATGGTTCAAGAGATAAGAGTAGCTGTCAAAGAATTGGTGTCAAGGCTCTCTATGGGGCAGAATGTTGAGGAGTGATTTTAACTCGCTTGAGCTAAATATGAGAAGCAGTGGCATTTTAAGATTGCCCTTCAACAACACAAGTATGTATTTACATGTCCTAATCAACTATCCCAGAGAAGTGTTATCCTAAGTTATGACTAAAATTATATTACAGTAAGCTTACGCCTTCTAAAGAGTCCTCTTCTCTTCAAGGTTTATATGTCAGTTCGGAGAGTTTCCTACTTAATATTCTACCCATTTCCCTCCTCCAGGAATACTTGGATTCTTGATTGGACTTGATTTAATGAGACAGGGCTGTGATGATGGTCAGCATATCCAGGTTTATATATTATATGCTGCAAGTTATCTTTCTGCAGTTTTTTCCTTGACTGCTACTTTTGGTCTTTTCAGGTTTGACAGTTTGAGAAACAAATCTCCTAGCAAAAGCTCAAAAGAGACATTTGAAAGACCCTGCCCAAGCTCTTAGCATTGTCAAGAAGTTCTTGCCAAACAGGCAGGTCCAATGTGACAGGTCCCAGTAGGGCTCAAAGAAAGAGGCTAAGAATCCCGCAGGCCTGCCGTGCTGCTTCCAATGACAGCATTTTGGATTTAATGCATATTTAGTGGGCAAAATAATGCACCGTGAAAATGTGCGAATGCACATTTGCCCGAGAGACTAGAGAGGTTGAGAAAAGGAGTGTGAAGAACATAATGGATGTTTAAGAAACTTCCATGAAAGGAGAGAAAAACTCAAGGGAGTAGAACATTAGTGCCAAAGCATAACTTGCAATTTGGGAACTTGTTGTACTTGAACTAGACTTTTGAACTTGTATTGAGTGGCAGTCTGGCTCATTGGACTTTAAAGCTGCTCAGATATGATCCCACCCATGTACCAGCTGGAGGTGTGGAGTAGTTCTTACATTGCCCTGAGTCTCAGATTCATAATCTGTGGAAATGGGCATGTTATACACCTCCTAGGGTTATTGCAAGGGCTGAATGCAAACATTCATGCAGGTATCTAGTACATTAACTTAGTGCATCATAGGAATTCAAGTGTCCCCCACCCCTACCCAGTGAATTCATGCAATGAGAGCTGTCGTTTGCATGAGTTTCTGTGTACATGTTTTATCAGCAGTTTAGCCTAGAGGAAAATTTTCCCCAGTGTGTTCCTTTAATTTTTTGTTCCCCTTTTCTCCAAAAGTTCATGAGAAATAGGACCCAGTGATAAGCAACCTTTTCTCAGTGGGGCACAAAGGCCAAAGGATGAGAAATGTGATCTGGTCAGTAGTGAGCTGTAACTCTTTGAGGAGGACCCATTTATCATTGTCCACAGAGATAAGTGAATACTCTCACCATCTTGTGTTTCAAAGGGTAGCAGGCAGGGGAGTAAAAATACAGACACTCTGGATATGGTCCAGAAGTGCTGTTTGAGCCCTTGGCTGTAGAGAACTGTGCTTTTCTGGGTAAAGCTGAGTGACCTTGGAGTTCAGAGCTGCCATTTGGTGTGGTCCCATGAGCAGTAGCTGAAGCGATGATCATTGCAGCATAGTGTGTGGCGGGCTACAAAGTAGGTCGTTACTCTTTGGATCTCAGTGTTGTTGACACAGTGCGGAAGGTATAGGTAAATATTTAAACTCTTTAACCTCTCCAAGATGAGAGCACTAGAAGAAAATGTCGTTGACAGCTGTATTTGAGGACATTGATTGGACTAGATGAGAGCTTTGGACTAGATGATGCATGGAGATCTGGCATTGGACTATGCAAAGGTGTTGTGAGAACAGCCTTAGAAATTGGCTGTTTGGCTCAGTTCCCTAGTATTGGCAGTTGTGAATTCATTTTCAAATCAATACAAGAAAGTTGGCAGGGTAGGATGCAAACGAAAACACATCTCCCCCTTATATGGCATGTGACATTACGGTACTGAGAATGGACCTGAACAAAGACCTTGTTCAGCCCTCTAAACTTTACTCGAGGATCATGGTCCAGTATGCTTTTTTGTTTATCTTTAGTTTCCCCACCTTGAAATGGAGTTGATAATACCTACTTCATGGGGTTACTTTCAGTGATGTAATTAAAGGAAAAATGATACCTCTAGTACCCAGTGCAATACTCGTCAAATCAGCCCTCAAATGACAGCTGCTGCTACTGCTGTTGTCATCACATCAGACTGCAGTATTGTGCTATGAACACAGAGACTGTCTGGATAGGATCCTGAATAAATATTCTAATCGAATGTTTTGTAGAGAAATCATTCTCTCTTTTGGGGGGATATTTCCCCACTTTGTTCTTTTCTCTCTACTCTATTGGTTTCAGAACACTAGTTTCCCCTGGCTGGGTTTGATGCCCTGACCTACACCTTGTGCTGGAGGGGCCTGCTCGGGACCATACAGCCAGCTCCCCCACTCCAAGATCCAAGGCCATTTTTCATTCAGCTTGCATTTTTCATTCTAGTCCTTTTGTGACCCACTGAGGACAGAATGAGAAGCATGGGTGACAACTTCATTAAAGAGGCATTTATATCATACCTAGAAGGGCATCTCCTGGCGGGGAGACTGATTAGACCCTGGTATTGGTCTTGTGAGAAACCTCTCCTCCTGATATTTTTTCAAGGTTGATTCTTATCTCCTTTATCAACAGCATGATTCTTATGCTATGGTTTTATAGCATGTATGCCTTCTTCTCTTTACATGGGGTATAGTGTAATATTTTGATGGGGCCTGCCCTTCAAAATCACTCTTTAAATTCATGAACTGAATTAAAAATATTATTTTACTGAATTGTGCTATCATGCTGACTTGACAAAAAGAATCCTAAAACTTAGGAATTGTGATTGATTTTTATCACATGCATTATACATCTATCAAAAAGGTTTGCCCATTTCTTACTTAAGAATCTGTAATCCACAGAATATAATTCCTACCCATGTTAATGAGCAATCCAATAAAATTGAATGGTAACCATTATATACTATTTAGGAAAAATTCATCTTTATTAACCTGACCTCCAGGGAAAATATTGCGCCTTGTTAGAATTTCTTTGGGTTTGTAATGAAAGTCTGTGTTTGGTCAACATGTGTCCACGTCCCCAGGTTCAGCATAATGTGCATTTAAGTGGTCACATCATTAACCTTTGAAAATTGGAGGAAGCCCTGGAAGAATTAACAGTGAAAATCTGTGCCATAATGACTGCTCTTAACAAAATCAAGTCATCTGATAAATTATGGGGGAAATTTTGGGGTGTTTAGGTTATAGAATGAAAAAGTAAGACTTCCATGACTTGTTTCTCTATTGATAGATTGTTGTTGTTGTTGTTCTTAAAAGCAGATGTGTACCTGTACTTGGAGGGTAGTTTAACACTTTCTCCCCTGCCCTCTCTCCACCCCTCCAGGTGGTGCCTATGAAGTTAAACAGCATCGGTTCTTCCGTTCTCTAGACTGGAACAGCTTGCTGAGGCAGAAGGCAGAATTCATCCCTCAACTGGAATCTGAAGATGACACAAGTTATTTTGATAGTATGTGCACTATCTGACATAAAACGTTATTTGGCCTTTACTTTGTAGAAAATTATTTCTACTTTTCATAGAATCTTCCCATATAGAACCTATGAGTTCTTAAATGTAATGTCATTATGATATAGAATTAATAATTAAAATGCCTAAATCAAAAGCTGAAATTCTAAGTAACTGGAACTATTCCCAAACATTTCTCGGTAGCACGGTCAGAGAAGTATCATCATATGGAGACTGAGGAAGAAGATGATACGAATGATGAAGACTTTAATGTGGAAATAAGGCAGTTTTCCTCATGTTCACATAGGTTTTCAAAAGTAAGTGAAATATGACATAAATATACAGGGTCTCTCTGAGGGACTCTCCTACTGGCCAGATAGTTGGCACCTCTAAACAGCTGGACACGATTGTAAAAACCACCTAGAGTGTTTTGGAGCTTGGGATCTCCTGTGCTTAAAATTTATTTTTGTTTAGAAAAAGTGACACCCCCCACCCCCACCACCATCTTCATGATCCAGAGCCCCTATCCTGCCTCAAGAGGATATTTCTCTGTTTTAAGTTCCACAGATAAACATCTTTTTTCTTGGAGGCACAGACTTGCCACTCATAGTCATATCTTTGGAGTACATTATAGCCATGCATATACTGGCATCACCTTGCATGCCCTAGTCTAGGTCAGTGCCAGGCTGTGGAGGTATCCCCTATTTCTTTCATGTTATAATGAGAATATTGAGCTCAGTGTGTGTAGAGCCCTCTCCAAGGAGGATATGGATTAAAACACAAAGGAGAAGGCTTAGTCCTTAACAAAAGCTAAGACACTTGGGGATAGTTGATTGTGGAATGAGAAAGCCTGGTAACCAATAATGAAAATATAAGTTACATTTTGAGGCAGGAGGAAGCTAAGCTAGAATTTTGGAAATGGTAGAAGATAATAAAATTGATACTTGAGAAAGATTTTTTATTTACTGATAGCGGTAAGGTTAAAAGAAACAAACAAACAAAACAAAGAAACCTGATACTTCAGAGACAGGGCATCAGGGATCTGGGAAAATGGAAATAAACCTAGAAGGCACCCTACCTCCCTTTTGCTATTTTCAATAGCTATATATTTTCTGTTGCCATGACATTTTGCCTGATTACTCTTTAGCTCTTCCATAGCATTTAGTAATTTTAGTGTTCTGCACCTTTTTCTAAATGACTATCTAGAATGCATCTGCAAATTGTCCAGCACAGCCCTCCCTGTTTATAGGAAGGACAGAAAGAGGTAAGGACTTCCTTGGAGGGCGTGGTGGCTGGTCTGTCCCAGAGCCGGGACCGAAGCCTTGATATCATTGGGTGCTGGCTTTTCCCAGTACCTGTTCTCTGGCCCATCAAAGCCAGCCCCTAAACGCTATTTCCTTCCCCCTGTCTCTTGTCTTTTAGCCACCGTCTTCCTAACCCTAATAGATATAGGCAGCGTCAGGGCCATTCCCATGAGAACAGCAAAAGGCCCACTTGGGCAATGGGAGGTGCTTCCTGGGCTGGGCTCTCAGTTCTCTATTTTACCTTCCATCTTTCCCATGGGCCAACAGAGATCTCAGGTTTGCTTAAGCTCTGATCCCCTTAAAAAATCCCAGTATCGACATGTGAAGCTACCTGTATGTGTATGGGATTTGTAGGCCAAACAAATACCTCTGACTCATAACCAAGCCTGCACCACATCCTCCCCCGACACATACACACATCCTGAAATAGGTAGTTAATTCTTTTTGCACTCAATTCCAATTTACTTTTCTCCTTCCCACCCCTAACTGGTGGCCATTAAATTTTCTCTGTGATTTTCTTTTTCCTGATTGGCTTCATGATTAAAAAGTAATCTAATGTGTGTGTTGATCCCCAGGCGTAGAAACCCCAATGCATCTATGGATTTTGTTTTCAGATATGAAGTCCGTAACAAAGTATGGTGAGAGGGTGATGAATTTGTAGCTCCCCACTCCAAAAGGAAGAAAGATTATACCATTCATGTCAGGACTCAAGTAAACAGCATTGGAAAGTGCCTTCTGAATACACAGTCCTGATCCAAACTTTAGTCATACTCTCAGGTTTTTCTCTCACGATTTTTTTTCTGACAAACTCTTTAAGAAGATATTAATAAACACTGACAATTTGCTTTCCAGGTTTTCAGCAGTATAGATCGAATAACTCAAAATTCAGGAGAAGAGAAGGAAGAACCTGCAGACAAAACCAAAAGCACAACTTTGCCATCCACGGAAACACTAAGCTGGAGTTCAGAATATTCTGAAATGTATGTGAAATGCCTATTAAGAAATATCATAAGCCATGGCTGCTAGAGCAGTGTTCTTAAACGTGAGCGTGTATCAGAATCAAGTGGAGGGCCTGTAAAAACACCGATTTGCCAGGCCCATCCTCAGAGTGCCCGATTCACATTCTGAGGATGTGTTTTCTAATGAGCTCCTAGGGGATGCTGATACTGCTGGTATGGAGACCACCCTTTGAGAACCACTGCTCTAGACATGTCCTCGTTGGGCTTTCTAAGTTTCATTTCTACCTGATTTCTTCCAAAATTCATCTTGAACACAGTTTCCTAGTATGCATGTATACAGGACTTTGTTTTTATTTTTAATTAAGGCAACAGTTATCCACATCCAACTCTTCAGATACTGAAAGCAACAGACATAAACTCAGTTCTGGCCTGCTTCCCAAACTGGCTATTTCAGCAGAAGTAGAACAAGGTGAAGCTGCTCCCTGCTCTGGAGACCTCCATGAAGAGCCAGAAAAGCCAGCCCTACCTCCTGCAGAGTGTGCTCAGGAGGAGCCTGAGGTTACCACCCCAGCCAGTACCATCAGCAGCTCCACCCTGTCAGGTAAGCCCCTGGGTGTGGTGCCTGCCATCCAGTCATCACCCACATTGATAAATGGCTGCCTGTGCTGAGTCCTAGGACTGGCTAGGCAGGATGATGGTGTTTTGTGCAGCTAGACTCCTTCCACGGTCCCACTTCTTGG
>JAQQSQ010002507.1:0-10698 GCA_028627145.1 Eidolon dupreanum | reverse complement strand
GATATTATATTGGCTATTCTGAGTCTTTTGCCTCTCCATATAAACTTCAGAACTAATTTGTCAATATCCATAAGAAAACTCTCTGGGATTTTGATAGGGATGGCACTGAATCTATACATCAGATGGAGAACTCACATATTGTCAATACTGAATCTTCCTCTCCATAAACATGGACATCCATCTCCTTTTATGCTTTCTCTTTTGTTCGTTCTATTCTGGCCCCAAAGACTATCCTGATTGTTAAATAAGTCAGACGTGCTTCTACCTTAGGATTGGTCCTTGCTGTTTCATCTCCTCGGAAAACTTTTTCGCATATCCACACAGATAGCCACCTTACCTCCTTCAAGTCTTTGATCACAAGTCATTTTATCAGTAAGGTTTTTAAAAAAACATTCTGTAGTACTCAGTGTTTAATGCAGAAAACACAAACATTTAAATATTTAAACAGAATGGGATTTAATACATGAAAAAAAGTTTAGAGAAAAATTTTTGAGAGACTGAGGAGGTATGCTGTAGGCTGTATTTCCAGAAATGACTCCTAGAAGTCAGTGCTCTATAGAAATGGGTTAGATTGATGACTAACTCTCTAGAACTTTATACTTTTCCTCAAAAAGAGCATAAACTACAGAAAGTTAGCTCTTATCTCATTTCCCTTTTATAAAGCTCACCCAAACGTATCAAACTGGTAAATTCTTTTTTGTATTCAAAATCTTAGTTACAAGTATATTGAAAAAATGTAGTTTTCATCTTTGTAGATGTTTATACAGAGAGGTGCTAAAGGAGATGACAATACGCTCATGTCAAAAGATCTAATAGCATGCCACACTTTAAAAAATTTCATGACCCACTAATACCACTATCAATTATCTTTTTACTCTATAATTTTCAAAAGCGCTGATATATCTTACACATTGCATATTATAGTAATCAATTTTATTTTCTGTTTTTATCCATTTGAGTTTTTGTCTGTTTGGTTTTTATTTGTGATCCAAGATTTTTAAAAAGTCTGTTAAATAATAAATATTAAAAATATTTGTTAAATGAATAAATATGTGTATGTTCTAAATCTCAAGCTCATTTTATTTCCACCATAATATTCTGATTACTGTATCAGAAGGGAATACTCTTAACAATATTAAACACTTAATGAGTTGTTCATGTAACATGAAATAAACTTATCTGCATGCGTAAAATAAATTCCTCACATAGATCAATATATCAAAAATATTTATCAAAATATAATATTTATAAATGTTGTTTTTCCTTTTCCTTTATTCAACATACTGAAGGAAAAATCATTACACATCACCTTAGGCATTCATTCAACTTGACATCCGCTGGACAACTCCTTCTCTCCTTGCAACAAATCACCATGATTCTTCATTCCCTAATCTTTACAAAAGGTCTAGTTTAACTCCTCCTCTGATTCTGTCTCCTAAAATTTATCATTGACACCTTAGTCTTTAATTTCACATTTCAATCTCTCCAGATAATATGGAGAACCATCTGCAAACACCCTAAGATGAAAAGCCTTGTTTGTAATAGCTATAGATACCAAGCCCAGTGTCAATGTATATGATGTGGTATTGTGTAAATTGTGGCTTAGTCCAAATTCAGCAGGAAAAAAGTGCATTTATGTTAATATTTGCCAGGACATGGGAAAGAGGAGTGACAACAATTATCTTTACAAACTCTATATTATTTTTTCAAAACATTACCATATAGTTTCCTTAAGTGGGGGCCCTATAATTCTTTGAAGCTTGGGTAGTGGTGAATTAGCCAGGTTTGTGTGGACAAAAAGCAAATACCCCAATCTATTTTAAACCAAAAGGCTAGTAGATTAAGACCGTTTTCAACAAACAAACAAACAAATAAACAAACAAAATACATGGAATAAGATAATTTGAAGGGGAAAATACTCAAGTTAAAATATTTTGTTAAATTTTAGTTCTTACCCAGGGAAGCCTCATAGACAAAACAGTTATAAATCTATAATGTATTGCACTTGACACAATCACACTATTTCTGAGTTTACATAATAAATACTTGCTTTTTATAAATCAAAATATTTTAAATTTTAAATACTTATCAAAATAATGTCCCTTTATATATTCAAATTGCTCTGATATCTTTTGATGCAATTACTGTGCTCTCCATTCCCTTCAACAGTTTCTTCTAAAATAATTTTTTAAAAGGATATCTTTGTGATTTTAACATTTTTTTCTGAGTATTTCACTTTCTTTATAATAATTTAAAATATTTATGGTGTACAAGCTCAGTCTTAAATAATTGGAAAGAAAACCATCCACCAATTTTATTTTTTACTTGGGTAAAAATAGAGGATAAATATAAAATTTTAATGTTCCTTTTAACTTCACCAATTGTACATACATGCACTAATTCTGATATAAATTAGCTTAAATAAGAGGATGCTTCCAAAGAAAGTATTCAGTATGACCAACCCCATGGCAACATGAGCTGGGAAGAAATTATGTTTTTATTCTTTTTTAGAGAAGGAAATTGCAGAATGCCTTTGCTAGAAAAGATTGAAATCAGTTCTGAGGTTTGTGGAGTGTGTGTACACTCTTGTTATATCTAGATAGTCAGGGCAACTCAACAGGAAAAAAAATACCCCAGTAGAAAATGGACAGAGAAACTGAATGGGCATTCCTACAAAGAAGACATACAAAAGACTGAAAGATATATAACAAGGTGCTTAACATCACTAACATTAGAGAAATGTGAATCACAATCACAATGAGATATCACCTCGCACCTGTTAGGATGGCTTTTATCAAATAAATAAATAAATGAAGAAGAAAAAAGATCATTGTTGCTGAGGATGTGAAGAAAAGGAAAGAAATCCTTGTACACTAATGTTGGGAATGTAGATTGGTGTAATCACTAATGAAAACAGTATGGAGGTTCCTCAAAAAATTAATACAGAACTTCCATATGATCTAACAATCCTACTTCTGGGTATATATCCAAAAGAATTAAAATAAGTTTTTAGAAGAGATATTTGCACTCCCATGTTTATTATTATATTATATGTATAATGGCTAAGACATGAGAGCAACATAAATGTTTATTGATAGATGAATTAATAAAAAATGAGACATATGCATACAATGGAATGTTATTCAGTGTTAAAAATAAAATAAAATCCTACTATTTTGTGACAACATGAATGAACCTGGAGGATATCATGCTATAGAATGGGCCAGGACAATTATTACATGATATCACTTATGCATTGAATCTAAAATAATCAAACTCATAAAAGCAGAGAGCAGAATAGTGGTTGCCAAAGGCTGGAGGGAGGAGAAAACAGAGAGGTATTAGTCAAAGGGTATAAAGTTTTTGTTATATGGAATGGAAAAGCCCTACTGTATAACATAGTGCCTTTGGTTAATAAGACTATTGTATACTTAAAAATTTACTAAGAGGGTAGATTTTATATTAAGTGGTTTCATCACAAAATAATAACAATAAATAATATATAAATAAATAAGAGGGTAGGAGGAATCTTTTGGAGGTGATGAATTGGTTTATGACATAGACCCATGGTGATAATTTCATAGGTGTGTCTTATCTCTAACTTCATGAAGTTGTATACATTAATTATGTAGAACACTTTGTCAGTCAAAAAGAAAAAATAAACAAATACATAATCAAGGTTCATGAAGTGTGTGCCGTACATTCAAGATAAATCTTGAAATCAAGAGATTTTATATTTCTCCCACATTAAACTGATATAAATGTTTGTACTTATATTTATTTTGTTGTTCTTAAGAAATAAGTAGCATTAATTTCCTTTTCAAAAAAATACTTTACTGTAATTCAATGAAATCTCTTTCTCTCTATCTTGTTTTTAAAAATAATTTTAAAAGTTTATTTCCAGACTTTCAACATTCTTGAAAATAATGTCTAAGTTTATGATATTTAAAATTTTAATTTCCAGATTTGAAATTACATTAAAATTCATTATGTATATCTATACGCTTTACAGTCTTTGTTTTTTCTTTGTTTTTTCTTTAACTCAAAATTTCTTACTTTCTCAATATCATCCTGGATGACCTAACCCAGCATAGTTGGCCAAGAAAACAAATAGAAAGTATATAAATCAGAAAGAAGAAAAAAAACTGTCAGTATTTGTTCATGGTGTGGTAACTATTTAGAAAATATCAGCAATAAAGTTAGCATAATTTAAACCAAGATGCCACTTAAAATTGTGAATACAAATATGTACTGAAATCTGAAAACATATGTTTAAGACAATTGTGAAAAAATTATAAATTTTAAAAGACAAAGTTGTGTGTAAAGGTAAAGATATATAATGTTCAAAGATAGAAATATTTAACATAAAAATATTATTTTTGCTCCAACTTAACTACAGCTTGAGGGAAATTTTAATTAAAAATCTCAACATTTTCTATAATTGAAATTTTCAAGTAGATGTTAAACTGTACATTAAGAAAAGTCAAAATTGGCCAAAACAAAAGTGAGAGAAGAATTACAGATCTTCCATTAAAATAAAAGGCCACATTTATTAAAAAGTTTTAATAATTGAGACATGTCACTGACAAGTATAGCTCAATATTTCAGGCCATGATTCAGAATTGTTTGAAGAGATAACTTAAAAACAGAAGTTCAATTTTGGAAATTAATAATGCCACAGATAGCACTGTATGTGTGTGGGGTAGTGTAATAAGTGCTGATAATATTGATTATGTATAGAAAAATAAAAATAAAATTAGACCCCACTTTACATCACAAACAAAAAAATCAATTGCAGATGGATAAAAAAATTCATTGTGAAGGCAAATCATTATATGTTCTAAGCAACTATCATAGCATACATCTATCATATCATAGCATATATCATTACATCATATCTTCATATAGATAAGAATTTCTTAACAAACACCAAAAAAGATTAAAAACCTAAAGGAAATAATATATTAGATTTCATTTATTTTTATTTTTTTATTAAAGTTATTGGAGTGACATTGGTTAATAAAAATATATAGGCTTCAACTGTACAATTCATAACATGTCATAGGTACACTGCATTGTGTGTTCACCTCAAACTTAAATTTCCTTTCGTCATCATATATTTGACTCTCTTTACCCTGTCTACCTTCCCATCTCCCACTTTCATTAAAAGGAAGAACTTCTATTCACCAAAAGATACTGAAAAAAGATATTTTCAAAACACATAATAAAAAAGAATACTGATATCCATAGTCCAAAAATAATCACTATAAATAATGTTTAAAAATGTAAAGAACTCAATAGAAAAAAGGATAAAAGGCAGAAGCAGGAAATTCATAGAAGCAAGCTGGTCAAAAGGGCGATATGTGATCAATTCATTAATCGTCGTGGAAATGCAAATTAAAAATGCAAGGACTTGCCATTTTACAAATTTCCAAATTGGAAAATATGGCTATATCAAGCTTTGACAAGTAGAAGAAACTATGGAAATTCTTAAACACTGCTAAATACTGGTAAATCAATATATTATCGGGTACCCTTTTCCTTTCTGAGGGATTAGGTACAGGGCAGAACAATGAAGAGACAGGCAAAGTCTTGATGAGGGAGTACTTGTTTTCTACACATCGACAGTGCAGTGTATTAGAGCATGGATTTAAAATCATGCTGATCTGAATTTCCATCCTGGCTCATACTGGAACACATCACTTCATTTCTCAATATGTTTCTTTAACTTTAAAAGAGGTATAATAATACACTGTATCACAGAGTTATTGTGAGGGTTAATTGTAATAATTACCACCATGCTTTTTAGGTTGAGTCTCAAAGAGTGTTATTTCTATCTCCTTTCTCCATAATCTGTGACAACAACAATAACAACAAAAGTAAAAAGTGGTATTTCCACCTCAATTTGGAACTATAGCTCATGAAAAGTGACTCAAGGAGATTGTCATAGAGGCTTTATAATAAGATGTTCCTGAGACCAGCAGTCACTGAGAGAGACAGCAAAGATTACTTATTTTTCAGAGATTTGAAAATAAATTTTCTATGTGTGTCATTTCCCTTCTAAGGTTCTGGTCTACTATGAATACTTTGCCAGTTGGAGTTTCAATTTTAGTGTGAGTAAATAGCCAAGCTCAGCATGTCTCTACATAATAATGCAAGAAAATATTTTGAAAGAAAAAAAATAATCCTTTTTTTCTTCCTGACATCTCCCAGAGTAACCCTTCTAAAAAGTATACTTCCAAAAATTGACTAAAGTGCCTGAATTTGAGAGTGTCAGACGTCCAAAGAAATGCAAATAGCCTCCAGGTGACTAACCAACTAAGTCTTTGTGAGCCTAAGTGCTATATTCTGAGATAAATTTGCTTTGTAAAACATGGGATTGAAAGTCAGTTTAGTTTCCTGAACAGGAGAACACGAAGAAACCAAATGGATACAAAAATAGCCCGAGACCGTTAACTTAAAAAGCACAAGAAAGTCCGGCCTGGTGTTGCAAAACATGGTGGCTCTCAAAATACCAGCAGAATAAAATCTCTCTCAAGAATTCTATACTGCCTTTCCTTCAGTCCCTATTTTCTTATTATGGGTAAGATGCTCATTTTCGAGGTCCTCACTGATTCTTCTATGCCCCCTCACTTTTCTGCCACAATAGCCTTGACCCTCTGCTTGTCAATGGACAATATTACTGGTGAGCTCAAATGTTGTTTTGCTCTAGACTTGACCTCTGGAATCTGCTTCATTTGAACTAGGAGACTTCAACTAGAAGTCAGATGACACTTTTCCATTCCTGTTATTTTGGTGCTCACTCATTTGGAGGTTGTATTTCTTTGATAATTTCTGTCTTAAAGCTCTCTCTGGAAGCTGTGCCCAGGTAATTCCCAACTTTCATTCCACCTCCGACTGGTTTACTTTCTGTTACTCCCTTTACACCTTGAGCATCAATCAGGATAACACTGAATACTATAAGAGAATACGATTAAAATCTCACTCTCCAGCTGAAATTATTGATATAACCTTAAATTCAGTGGTTCTAGCAATAGTATTTAAAGAGATGGTCAGATGACCTCAGTCATGATCAAAAGGAAAATGATGCCAAATATTACAAATATTAGGCATTTGAGACTTAAACAAATTAGCAATACCCATTTGAAAGAAAACAGGAGTTCTCAAAAATACTAATTTTCTTGTTATTAAAAGTTTTAATTTATCAGTAGGCAAATAATCAAATATTAGCTGTTTTTAGTTTTGTTTTATTTAGTAGAGCAATTGAAAAAAATACAAAAAGGTAAAGCAGAAAATGTAATAGATTCCAGCTCACAAACTCTAATGCCCTGTATCAGGAAGTGCTGGTGACTATGAAATCTGAGGTAGTTTTGTTATATGAGACCAGCCTTCCTCCAATGAAAAAAGCCAGGGTATAAACACGGGGTTTGGGGAATTGAAGAATAGCTATAGGATCTTTCATCATTAGGCTATTCGATAGTGTCAGCATTGTGAAAGAGAATCTGTCCCATTTGCCCCAAGCTAAATGGGTTTCTGAGTGAAGGAGAATTAATGTGGAATCTGATGCCACTCCAGACTCTCTAAGACCATTACAATAGGAACAGAAAATATCTCAAAATCAGCCTCTGCATTACAAAGGTACACTACAGCCTCCAGCAAGAGACTATTTCAGCTATTTTAAAGCCATGAATATATAGTAGAAGGTAAAATAACAAACAAGGACAGATAGAAAAAATGTGTTAACTAGACTGATCTTGCATAATACAGGGTGAGTCCAAGAATGTTTGAAATAAATATAAAGCAGAGCTTTTGTTTTTTCGCCTCCTAAACTTTTCGGTACCTTCATTTTGTGACCTACACAAGAATGGAAACTAATAAAATTAGTTTGATGTAACCTATAGAAATATGTGGCTTCTTATGAGGATTTTTGATTATGACATTTTATCAATTTCTTTAAATATAATAAACTATTATTTATATATAAAAGAAATACGGTAGGTAGAATAATGGCATCCAAAAGATGTCTCCATCCTAATTGCTGGAACCTATTATTAATTTACCTTACATAGCCAAGAGGAATTAAATTTGCAGATGGAATTTATTTGCTAATTAGCTGATCTTAAAATAGGGAGATCATCTTGGATTATGCAAATGAGCCTAATGTAGTCCAAGGATCTTTAAAGGTGGAAAAGGGAGGTAGACGAGGAGGTCAGAATGATATGATGTGAGAATGACTCAATATGCTATTGCTGAATTCAAAGACAGAGGAAGGCATTAGGCAGCCTCTATAAACTGGAAAAGGCAAATAAATTCTCAAGAGCTTCCAGAAAGAACTCAGTCCTGCTGACACCATGCTCTTAACCCAGTGAGACTTCTGACCTACAACACTCTAAAACAATGAATACGTGTTACTTTAAGCTACCAAGTTTAGGGTAATTTGTTACAGCAAAAGAAAACTAATAATGAACAAGGAACCTATATGTGTTTGATTTTATGGTCACATTTGCTTTGAAAGGATAAATTAGTTATATATATAAACCTAAATCAGAAATAATCCCAGGGCGTGAGGAGTAACATTTATTTAAGAAATGTACCTTCTTAAAAAGACATTTATCTATTTATTCTACTAATCACTCATTCTGTCAATTATAAAATCACTGAGCAACCACTGTATGCCAGGAATCATGGAAGCCACTGGATACAAAAATTAAAAATAAATGCACTACACCTACCTTCTTGAAAGTTAGATTTTGCCTATCTTTCAACTATTAAAAAAAGTGCTATCATAAATATGCCCCAAAATATCACAGACTTTAAGAAAATTAAAGTTAAGGTCATATGCCTACAAATGGAGAGAAGGGAAGATGGCTCTCCCGTTTAATTCCCTCCAATCAGTCATCCAGTGATCCAGGTCCCTCCCATTCTTTGGCTCTATCATTAGCGAGTTTTCAGTTTAGCCATTGGGAATGCAAGACAAAGAAAACATGCAGCATCTCATAACTGATTTTAAGGGCCAGGGCTAGAAGTGACACACTTCATTCTGGCACATTCCATTGGCATAAGTACAATAATGTGACCACAAGTAACTGCAAGGCTGTCTAGGAAAAACAGTCATTCTGTAGACCGATGGGACCTGGGGAGCGTGTTGCTGTTATCAACTACAGTCTTCCTTTGTGGGCTGGATTCTCTCTTCTCACACCTGGAACATAAACAAATTCTTCCCAAGTGGAAAAACCCCAAATCTCTGCATTTACTGCAGATAACTCAAATGTTTTAAAGTACAAAACAAAATTTATCTACCCCATCTTCTTCCTAAATAGTGGAAAAGGTACAGAATAACTGCAATCAACACTCACATTCAGATAGAAAAAAAAAGGAAAAAATTATATCTACCTACTGTTGATTATTTAAAATTCTTGACAGTTTTTTTTTTTTTGAGAAAATTGTAGCTAGAACACCAGATTTTAAAAATATTAACCTATAAGGTGATGTTAAATATCACAGCTATCATAAAGATAAACTTTGTTATAGGAGCTTCAAACATTTCCATTTGAGCATAGAAAAAAATCAATTTTTTTCTCTTCTATTAATTAATTTTAATTAGTACTATAGGATGATAGTATAAGATCGATAATGTTATGTCACACAAATAACTATATATAAAACTTAATAATGTTATCAGGAGTATATGAAATTAGTGTGCATGGGCACGGTCAAGCAAATTAAGCTAACTAAATATATTATGAAATTCAAAGATTAGAAATTTTTAAAAAAGAGTAGCCTGATCTATGGTCATGCTACCCTGAATAAGCCCGATCCCATCTGATCTCGGAAACTAAGCAGGGTTGGTCCTGGTTAGTACTGGGATGGGAGACCACCTAAGAAGATCAGGTGCTGTAGGCATAAAAAATTAAATTAAATTAAAAAATAAGGGATTGTAAGCTGACAAGGTCCTTGCAATCTGTGAGGTCAACCAAGGGTTGCTTCGCCTAAAACATTAAAAAATAATAATAATAAAAGAGTAGCCTGATTCTTCTGAGTGAAGGGAACATGGGAAATCAAAGTTTTATTCAATTCAGTGTCGATATTAAGTTTTCCCAACATGTCTCTTGCTTTAGAAATCTTGTAGCATTTAGAATATTTGTATCTGATTATATTGCTATAATGTTTTGAGTCATGATATATTAATATTTCGATAAAGTTCAATGTTTACATTTATATATTTAACATACCTGTTATATTTTTTACTTAACCTTTTTTTTACAAGGTAAATGGGGAGATGTACCATGCACAGAAGCAAGAAAGACTGTGAAAGTGTTTTTAAAGAGAGATGAAAGCTGCTCGAAGTGATTTTTAATCCTATTAGGCCCTAAAATACATAGTAGGTATCACAGCATAGAATCAAACCCAAATTTGTTTGTCTTCAATGCATATAACGTTCTTATTATTCCAAACTGCCTATCTAAAATCTTTAAACACTGGTTCTTTAAGAATGAAAGTTTAACATTTATTGAAGACCAATATTTTTAGATACTTGTATACATTTATAATTTAATATTCTCAACAAATCCTCAAATTAGGATGCTTCTTAATAACTCTTTAATCTCACTTAAGATTAAATGTAAACCCTGAGCACGTACTAGCTCATTGCTGTTTTTCTTTTCTTTTTTTGCCCTTCTGTCATAACAAGTACATTCA
>JAQQSQ010002506.1:0-10699 GCA_028627145.1 Eidolon dupreanum | reverse complement strand
TGCACACACACAGTATCCATCAGTAGCTGTCAACTACCTGTGAAACCCCTTCAAAGACAACCCCTACAATTTCCTTATTTTCTTTAACTGAACACAGAACAAGCACTAGAGACACACAGTAATCAAATCAGAAAGGAGCACCATCCTTCCCGAACTTGCTTGATTTGTTGGTGGCCATTGAATGGCCAAAGCTTGAATAAGACAATATTCTCACTTGCATAATGCTTATATTCTTATAGGAGCAAAGAGAAATTCACAGATGACCCTAAACTAGATAGAAACCTACAATCAATCCACATGGAGGTCGGGAGTACGATCAGCATTAACACAGCTAACTATTGTCCTTTATATGACGTCCCACTTCCTCATCTCTAAAACAAGGGGTTGACCTCCATAATTTCTAAGTCTCTTCCAGTTTTAAAATTGTATGATTCTAACCCAGGGCGCCCCAGGCGTTTCCTAGGCTAGTGGGTCTTATGCATCAAGGTCCGAAGTACCTGCCTCACTGTACCACACGGCTCATGTGTGAAGCTTCACAAAGAAAGAAAGGGAAGGAAGGAGGAAGTGAAGAAGGAGGGAAGAAGGAAAGAAATAGTAAAAAAGAAAAAAAAAGAATAGAAAGAGAACGAGAGAGAGAGAAAGAGGGAAGGAAGGAAGGAAGGAAGGAAGGAAGGAAGGAAGGAAGGAAGGAAGGAAGGAAGGAAAGAAAGAAAGAAAGAAAGAAAGAAAGAAAGAAAGAAAGAAAGAAAGAAAGAAAGAAAGAAAGAAAGAGAGAGAGAGAGAGAGAGAGAGAAAGAAAAACTGACAAGAAGCTACATGTAAGACTGATTATGGACATGTGAAGAAGTGACCATTCTTCTTTTTCTTTTCTTTTCTTTTTTTAGTTTTCTTATTTTTATTTTGTTAGTTTTTTTTATGGTGACAATAAGTTTCAGCTACACACTTTAACAGTAAAGCATTTATATATTTACACTGTGTGTTCACCTCCCATAGTTAGATTTCTTTCTGAGAAATGACCATTCTTAAAGAGTAGATTTCAGATGAATCGTTCAACATTTTATGCACATGCTCTTGAAAACTCCGGTGCACAGAGCTACGACTCTCCTGAGATTCGGGGAGCTCTGAGGGGGTCCTGAGAGAACTTGCTGGATGAGAGAAGGGTAAGCAGAAGTCTATTTACAGCACTGGAGAATGTGCTTTGCAGAGGCCCCGAGTCGGTGCCGAAATGCGAGGGGTTAAAGACAGAGCTCGCTCTGTGTGGATCTGCAGGTGTCTTTGTCCCAGCAAAGAGCCGGGACTGGCAGGCTAGCTGCCTGTGAGCCTGCATGGGATTAGAAAGGAGAGAGGTTTGAGGCGGGGAGGGTGGGGACCCACAGGCGGTGCAGGTGGAGGGCCTCTCCCTGAGAGGAACAGGGGAGAGGCTGTGGGCGGGGCCTCTGCTGCCCCCACCCCCACCCCTTCCCCCTCCCCCGTCCCCCCACCCCCATCCCCTCAGCCCAGCCCAGCCCTCCGGAGACAGGAGCCCTGGGCTCAGGCACGCGCTCCGCAGGCCAGAGGTTTCTCACGAACCCGGCGAGATAGCCATAACCTAGAGACATCTATTTGCCAGCCATTCGATTTGGAGCCTGGACATGGGGCATGCGAATGGCTTCTTCCCTATCTTCTGAAGCAGGGCTGGGAATCCATGGCCCAGCGACAGATCCGGCGGAGGCCTGTCCTAGGCAATGAAGTTTTGCTGGAACATGGCTGTGCTCACTCGTTTACACCCCGCTTCCGGCTGCTTTCAGGCTGCAAAAGCAGAGGAGCTGTGAGAGGAACTGGGCAGCCTGCAGAGCCTAAGTCATGTTGTATCTGGCCCTTTATAGAAAAGCCCGGCCGACCGCTCGCCGCAAGCAGTCTCACGGAGAGAGGCGCATGTAGCTGGAGGAGAGACCACCCCCTGACTAACACGCCATCCCTGAGCAGGGTCCTCGAGCGAAACCACGAGTTCCAGGGCTCACCCCACCCGGAAGGAACACTATTTACTAACACTGACTTTCCATACATGGCAGAGGTTGCGAATTCAGCGTGGAGCAGACTGAAGTTAGCGTCACAGTGATTATGCAAGCGTATACTTTATACCTTGATCTTTTTTTTTTTTTTGTCATGTTGCTGCCCTGACTGCTTACTTCAGTTTTTTAAGTAAGTTTCTTAGTACATCCTTTTTGTCAAAGACAGGAACTCTTATCCTAAAACTTCCCTGCACATGGAGTGGTTAAAGAGCCAGCATGGCCTCAGTAAACTGTGATGTCTTAACCAGGAAAGTGGCTGGAGAGGCTAAGGAAAGAGAAAAACAGATGCCCTGAGGAAAACAACATAAATCTGCCTTTAGAAGCTGGGCACGCTTGCTCCTGCCAGGACAAATGTCAATATATTTCCCGGAGCACCATCTGCCTCCAATTCGGGCACAAGTTTAAATAGTCCTCCGAGGCCACTAAGCAACGCACATGGCAAAGAGAGGTGACAAATGCAGATTAATTAAATGCAGACACACACCTCTGGGCCACCACGTGTTTGCAGTTAGGAAAAGAAGTACAGGTAGCGACGCACCCCGCCTACGGGGTGGGGTGTGAGCATGCCCCATGCAAAGCTGACGCTCTGCCAAGGCGGGAGGCTGAGGAAGGAGATGCCACACACGACACGGCACGTTCGGTGGCGGCTGTAAATGAGAATTTGCCGACGTCACCGAGAACAGAAGTTTTGCACACATAAAGTATTTTGCGCACATAAAGTTTTGCACACAGACGAGAGTATTTACTGAGTCTGAAAACTTACTGAGAACTTTCGACCCAGTTCTCCAGGGCCACACTTCACAGAATGACTCGCAAAGTATCTCGGAAAGAAAGGGTGTCCTGCAGGTCCCAGCTCCCACACGACCACACAAGGGTGGCCTCTCCAGATTTCTTCACCCACTTTACGTGAATGACAAACGCGCACACGTACCTAGAGCGAGACCCCTCATGCTGATCCTGTGTTTGCCTGGCCGCTTCAACGGGGCAGGAGGGTGGGGGGGGAGCATTCTCCTAGTCACTTTCATTTAATCGCTTTCACTTAATATTCAGATCTATTCTGCTCCGTACCCCTTCTACGCACAGGCAGCCACCACGGCCACCACCTTCGGTGACACCTGGCTTTCCCCACTGTCACATTTTGTCCAACCATCTGCCTAACGTTTGGTATGTGCATCACTAGTCATCTTCAACATGATTTTAGATAGTACGTGAAGGACCACTTTTATTTAAACAGTTCTTTTGTTAAATTGCATGTGTTTATTTTAATGTGCATTAGATAAAAATTCACCTACATGTAAGATACCGATGTCTTTGCTTAAGAAGAGCCTCGTGCGGGGGGGAGTAAAAATCTATTTAAATATCCAAATGTCCCTTACATTTCAGGCACTGTGCTGGGGTGTGCACGCACCACGTGTGAGTGGTGCATGGGAAGAAGTGAAGTCTGGAACCCATCACCTGGCGTTTCCCCCATCACCTGGCATCACCTCGGATGACAGAAGAATCACCCCACTGCGGCCAGGCAGCCCCACGGCCCTTTGCCTCAAGACGTTTATTTAGGGATTTGCAGTTGATCTGAGATCAGCCCCCTTCTCTGGGAGCTCGAGCTCTCTTCCCTTTCCTGGAGGAAGCCAGCCCAGCGACGGCGTCCAGCACACCCCACGGAGAGCTCTCTGGGAGATGGTAGCCGACCAGCCAGTGACTGTGAAAGCTCTGCTCAAACATATGCTGCTTGTTTATGGTCCAAGACCTCTGGTGAGGTTGCGGGGAAGTTTCAGGGGTAACGCGGAATCACACGACCTCCAACACGTCCACGGAGGTGTCGGCCGTGGAAGGCGACTGAACGGGATGAGAAGATGCGCCCCCTCCTCGTTCTGAGTCGACCCTTCCTTACTCCTTAGTGTTTCCTGGTTTTTAGGGAACAAGGAAAGGCAACTCGCTGCCTTAGGGGCCACTCCCTCGGGAGCTGCTGAGGGCCCATACTGCCCGGAGGCTCGAGGCTCTTTCCTCGGGCCACCCTGCTCGCTTTTCTCCGTAGATGTGTTGTTCTCAGCTCTGGGCGACTTTGACCCCCAGGGGACATTTAGACATGTCTGGGAGGAGGGACTAGTGCTGCTCGTTACCGGAAGCCAGGGATCCTATGGGGTGCAGGGCGCTTCCCCAGGACAGAGAATTATCTGGCCCAAAGTGTCAATAACGCCAGGGTTGAGAAACGCTGCCTTCTAGCAAACCCTCTTCACATCGGCAAAACTTCAAATGTGAAAGAAACAAACCGTTTTCAGGAGGGACATCTGCTAACGCAGAAGCAGCACGCTGGTATGCCATTCGGACGGACCGTGTGGGTGTAGAATCCGACTGTGAGTAGCTGGAGGTTAGTTCTCACTGAGAGTCATTTATTCTAGATACTTCTGCTGTGCCCCATTAATTCCGGTAATTCCTGCTCCAGGAACCCATTTCTTGGATTTTTCAGAATTCTATATGCCCCCTGTCGTCATCCCTTAATTTGGTGGAGTTCCCATTGTTCTCCTTGGTCATGCTTACGGCATTACAGCAGAGGACGTGCACCCCGAAAGGAGGCTGCTTGAGTATGAACCCTGCATGAACCACAAGAGCCATAAAACTTAGAGCAAACCATGCAACTTCTTTAAGCCTCATCCTCCTCATCTGTAACATGGTAAAAATTATAACGATACTTATGAAGTTGGTGGTGAGGACTGAATGAGCTGGTGTGTGTGAACCCTGTTCGCAGTGCCTGACACGTAGTAAGCACTCTGTAAATTTCACCTGTATTTATCGTTGGCCAAGAATTCTGTCTTGTCTTGGTCTCCAGGTCTTGGTGAATCTGCCGGGGAAGGGGTGCACAGTGGTTCAGAGCATACTGTGAAGCCAGATCTCCTGGGTTAGAGTCCTGACCCTACCACGCACTTGCTGTGTGATTTCGGTCAGGACCTCTACATTTTTGTGTGCTTCCGTTTTCCCTACCTGTCAAGTGGGGATGATAATAGGTATCTTGTGGGGGTTGTTATGAGGATTACTAAATGAATATAGGCCAAGTATTTAGAATAACCCTAATACATAGTAAGTTCTGGATAAATGTAAGATATTCTTTTGCTCTCCTGTTTAGATGTACTGTAGTTTCAAATCAGAATAATTTTTCCTTTCCTATTAGTTATGAAAAGTGAACATGGGTGTACAAGACCAGAGCTACAAGAAAAATAATGTAATTGTGAAAGAGCCAATGTTAGTTAAACATCAAGGGTGCAGCGTTCAAGACAGTCTTCAGGACAAAAGTTCACAGCTGAGATGCCAAGCACCTCAGATTTTTGTCTGGGAATCAGGACATGTGTAGCCCTGTTCCATGACCTTCCACTAACTTCCTTTCCTATTCTGAGAAATGGTTCCCACCAGATGCGTTCTTTACTTTCCTTCCCATAACCTTCTGGAAAAGTGGACAAAGGTTGATGTTTAAATTTAAGGCTGAAGCATCTTCACTTTGGCACAGAGCTGAATTCTAAGTTTGGATTTGAGAGTTTCCAGTGAAACCACTTTTCTGGCACCAGCGGCCATGGGTGTCGACGACGAACCCAAAGGTATGAACAGCTGTGGATGAAAACCCTTTAGCCTAATCCCCAGACCAGACCCAGCAAGTAGCCATGAAGACCTTCACCTTCCTTGCTCTCCTGGGAGCCGCTGATGAATCTGTCAATAAATGAGTCAGGAGGTGTCTGCCATGTAGTTACATTTGCTCTTGGTACTCTGGAAGGCAACAATGGATGTTCAGTGCAATCTCTATACTCACGAGGCTTGAAACACCATGACACAGCGTGTAGTACACGTCTGCCGATGAATAAATCTCGCTTGTCGGGGAAAGGCAACAGTGAGCAGCAATGACCAGTGTGGAAGGTATAAAGCAGCAGAACTTGCACAGAAATTCAAGGTAAAATCTATGAAGGAAGACAGAGAAGGAAAAGATAGTCAACACTAAGGAAATGTGACTTCTCAAAGGATCTGGAGTTAATCGTTGAGTCTGATGACTAATCTGTGCTCCTTGCAGAGGCTGAGGGTCAGAGCCTGAGGGTCCCCAACTATATTGGTACCGGTCCGTGGCCTGTCAAAAGCCATGCTACACAGCAAGAGGTGAGCAATGGGCCAGAGAGTGAAGCTTCAGCTGTGTTTGCAGCCGCTCCCCAGAGCCAGCATCACCGCCTCAGCTCCACCTCAGATCACCAGGCATTAGATCCTCATAGGAGCACCAGTCCCTGGTGCCAAAAAGGTTGGGGACCACTGCCCCACACTAAAGGGCATCTTAACAGGCAAAGATATTTTTTTTTCTTATGAATAAAAGCTATGGGCTAGGTTTTATGACATCTTTGCTAATGAAATCTCTCCAGTGTAAAATAACATGTCATTTCATTTAATCATCAAAAGAAATTGAGACATGGCTGTTCCTATTTTCATGCTACTAACTTTTATACTACTGAAACTAACTTTCCTAAATCGGGCAGGTGGAAATTCAACACACCTGTCAATGCACCTGGAAATATCTTTTCCAAAAATCACCTGAACAATAAGAGGCATATAATCTAATCACAGACTTCTGGGGCCATACGAAATCTCAGTAAATCAGTGGGCCAAACTCCACCACGCTGAATAAATTGAGAAATGTTAGAAAGATAATTGGGATAAGGGGAAAGGTTGGAGATGGAAACCTTATAGTATTCTTTGAAATTATTTTGTGAAAATTTTAGGTGAGGTCCGCGAAGATAGAAACTGGGGGAACAAGAGTTTAAAACTCCCATTTCCTTCCAGGCCAGGACGGTCTCAGGTAGCTTCTAAAAGCTTCCTTCCTCTTACCTCCTGGGGATACCCTATGCCAGACACCACAAATAACCAAAACCCTGGTTATTGCAAAGCTTTACTGAATACCTGCTTTCATGGCTGCTGAGCAGAGTTTTATGTAAAAAGTATTCTTTATGGCGTTAGGTGGTGGTGTTCGGGGCATTTATTATGTAGAGTCGGTGATCTGTGTGTGTGGGAGGGAGGGATCACATGTAAAAAAAACAGTATATTTATCAAATTTAGAGTATAAATTAAAAGTCAGATCCTTATGGTATAAGTAGGATATGTGTTAAAGGTATAGAAAAATGAGGTTTTGAAAACAAAATTACATTACTATCATCATCTCCTGATTGTGTGACAAGAAAACATTATCCGAGGTTTTCTGGTTAACCTGCAAAAACTTGGCGGCGAGCGGAAATTCTAAGATGGATTTGTTTAACAGACAGTTTCTAACTTTTCTCTGTCAGTCGCTTTTCCCGCTGATGACGGTGACCAGATCGTCGATGACATGATGTTCGGGGGTGACACCCGCCGGGAGAGCTCCAATCCCCATTACCAATGTGCTATCCCTTTGTAACACCGGTCAGCATATTAGTAGAGAGCAGCCCTGAGCCCCTAAAATTGTCTTACCGCTGCCACCAGGATGAAGCCCAAATTCCTGAACTTTGGGTTTAAGGCTCTTCAATACTGGTCACAATTAACAGGTCCCATCTTATTTCCTTAGTTCTCAGTGAGTTGCTTTTATGTTTGCATATGCCCTATATTAATTTTATAAATAACTCCTCATTGTTAAAATAAGCATCCTTATATCTATCTACCTTAACTAAACATCTCAGGCTTCTCCCCAGAAACAAATGAATTTAAACGTTCCCCTGTTCCTTCTGTAATGTTTTTCTGCCTCACCCCATCACCAGCCCCAATATACACCTACTGACCTAACTGCCTCAGGTAGAGGAAAGATTCAGAGACCTGACAAGGTAAGTTAGGGATACAGATGAGAGAGCAGGGTGGGCCCGAGAAAAAGTACAAAGAGGGCAAACGAGTGATTTTTCTTGATGCCATCCACAGTCCCTTTTCAGCATGTCTTGTCACTCTCTACCTCTTATTCTGTTTAAAAACTATTCACAATTTGTGAATTTCTATTAAAATATAAAGCCTGTATGCTCTTTGACCTAGAAACTTAAGTTTTACAAATCTATCCAGTTAAGATATGCATATAAAAACAAAATAGACATATAGAGGTGAGTGTATCATTTAGAGGTCATTCAGTTGTACAGAAAAGAATATTCGACTCATACAGTCTTAAAAAATACACTGATGAACGCTTAGAAGCAGGGAGACCTTTAAGAACGGTGTGATTCAGTAATTCAAAATGTCATTAAAGATCCGCTTTATTCCTGTCTCTGCGCTCTGCATTGCTCAGCTTTATCCTAAGGATAAAGCTTTGTGATTGACACGCTCTCGGAGCGATGTGCTCCCTTGTCTGCATTCAGGGAGAGAGATAAGCAGAGTTGCTTCCAGAAGGTCTAGGAAGTGTCTTTCTCAGAAGCCCCCAGCAGACATCGCACGGTGTCTTTTTTAACTGAATTTGGTCACTTGCACATCCTTGAGCCAATCACTGAATGGGATGATGCTGATTGATTTACAATTAAGTCACATGGCATACCGTCCGAGTGAGGGGTGGACTTTTCACTCTGCAGTAAACCTGGCCTACGGGGAATGTGTTGGGTTAACCAAACGACGATAAGGATAAGGGTAGTTATCAAGAGCCTGTGCAGATGTTAAGGATGCGGTCGCCATCATCACTAATCAAGGAAGGTTATTAATGCATTGTCTACATAACCCCAAAAATCCAGAAACAACTCCATTGCCCATTCATAGAGGATTGATTAAGTAAACCTGGTATGTCCCGCAGTGGAAACGGTGTCACTGCTCGACTGTCCAACCCTTACTCAACAAACGCTCATCGAAGGCCTATCACGTGCCCGACCTGTTTTAGGCAGTAAAGACGCCACAGGGAAGAAAACAGTCAAAACCCTGTCCTCATGGCATATACATGCTGACTGGAGAGACAGAAAACAAACAGAGACGACAGAATATAATGCTGATCAATGTAAATGCCACAGGAAAAGCAAGGGATGGATAACTGGCAAGCAGAGATCGGCTTCTAAGGTACGATTAGAGAAAAACATCAAAAGACCTATGAAGACGTACTACGATTTAAAACAAAAAGCCGCTCTGTCGAGTTGGAAGGGCTATCTCACACTAAAATATATCTACCACAACGAAGACCTATATCATGCCTAAGATTTGGGAAGACACGGTGTCTTTGCAACAAAAATTAAGGAAACGTAAAGAGGTAACAATCTGAGATTAGGAACAATGCACAGAGACAAAAAAAATATTTTGGTTTTTTTACTTATTATGTCTAATTACAGAACAGATCAACTGACTTATTGCTTGCTCCTGAAAACTCTGAGAAACTGGCTCTCAACTGCCAACTTCATGGTTACGACCTTCTGTAGCTTTGTAAAATAAAGGAGTATCTGCCCCTGCAGGCCCAGCTGGGACGGCACCATTTTCTTCACGCTGGCACAGCCCAGAACCGAGCTCCGTGGTGGAGGGGAAGCTGCACAGGACTGGGGGCTGTGGGGGTGGGGGGCCACAGGTGTGGCTCATGCAGAGTCCCCGGGCCACACCCCAAGGCTGCGTTGCAGCCGAAGTGCACAGGTCTGCGGACCAGGGACTCACGAAGGTCTGCTCCTTCTTCCTTCTCGGGACTCGCCCCTCACCTTTGCGGAGATGCAAAGATGTACTAGCAACAAGCATTTATTAAGTATCCTCTATGTGCCGTACACCATACTCGCGGTGCTTTTAACTACTGTGTAATATGTAATCATTTCCTCTGTCCTGTGAGGTGGGTACTGATGTTCCTCTCATTTTACAGCTTAGAAAACTGAGGCTTAAAGGGGTCAAATGCTTTTCTCAGGATCAGGCAGCTAGTAAATCCTGAGGCCAGAGACTGAACCCTAGGAGCCCGACTCCAGCGTCCATGCTCTTTACCGCTACGTTAATAAATAAACATGAAAATGCTTAATGCAAAGGTTTAAGGACATGACAGCAATATCTGTGCATTAAGATGAGACGTCATCCCCAGAAAGCCTGGAAGATATGGGGAGCCTAAGATCGCAGTTTTTTTTTTTTTTATTTAAGAAGCATTTATACAGCACTTACTATTTCCCACCAGGAGTCACCGTTTTAAGCATTTTACAAATAGAAAATCTGAACGGACTAACAAGGGGGCAAGAGATTGGACGGTAACCAAAAAACTCCCAACGCAGAAAACCCCGAGACCAGGTGGCTTCACGGGCAAATTCTACCAAACGCTAGAAGAATTAATCCCAGTCCTTCTCCAACTCTTCCAAAAAAAAAAAAAAAAAAAAATGAAGAGGAGGGTACACTTCCAAACTCATTCTACGAGGCCAGCACTACTGTGACACCGAAGCCAGGGGAGGACACTACAGGAAAACTATAGACCAACGGCGCCGGTCAAGGCCACTCTTTAATATTATACGTCTCCGGGGAGGGGCGGTCAGAAAGCTTTCACGTCAGGCCAACTTGTAAAAAAGACAACAACTGATCAGGGAAGGGGACTGACTTCTCAGACGACTGCAGTAAGAAGAGCTCGAAATTCAGTGTCTCCGCAGGATGGCTTCGCCTGAAGATTATTCATAGGGTGAAACAGACACGTTACAGGCGGGGAGAGTGAGAGCTGGGATCGTTTTACAGTCGGAGAACTCAGGTAGCTGTTT
>JAQQSQ010002505.1:0-10701 GCA_028627145.1 Eidolon dupreanum | reverse complement strand
AAGAACCACAAATATGTGGAGATTAAACAACATGCTACTGAAGAATAACTGGGTCAGAGAAGAAATAAAAAGAGAGATCAAGAGTTACATAGAAACAAATGATAATGATAGTACAACAGATCAAAACTTTTGGGATACGGTTAAACGGTCATAAGAGGAAAGTTCATATCATTACAGGCCTACTTCCAAAAACAAGAACAAGCCCAAATCAACAATCTAACGCTTCATCTTAAAGACCTAGAAAAGGAAGAACAAAGGAAGCCTAAAGTCAGCAGAAGGAAAGAAATCATCAAAATTAGAGCAGAATTAAATGAAATTGAAAACAAACAAAACAAAAAAAAAACAGAAAAAACAAACGCAACGAAGAGCTGGTTCTGTGAGAAGGTTAATAAAATTGACAAACCCCTGGCTAGATTTACTAAAGAAAAAAGAGAAAGGACACAAATAAACAAAATCAGGGATGAAAGAGGAGAAATGATGACAAACACTGCAGAAATACAAAAGATCATACAAGAAGCTATGAAAAAGTATATAACACCAAATTTAATAACCTAGAAGAAATGGACCAGTACTTAGAAAAATACAATCTTCCTACACTGAATCAAGAAGAACTGGAAAATCTAAATAGACTGATCAGCAGTATGGAAATTGAAACAATCATCAAAAACCTACCAAAAAGTAAAAGTCTAGGACCAGATGGCTTCACCAGTAAATTCTACCAAACATTCAAAGATTTAATACCTATTCTCCTCAAACTCTTCCAAAAATTTGAAGAGAAAGCAATACTTCCCAACTCATTTTATGAGGCCAATATTACCCTGATACCAAAACCTGGTTAAGATAACACAGATATCTACTTTTGTAGATTGTATTTTCATGACCTCTGCCCAATTTTCTATTTACCTGTTTTATTTGCTTGTTTGTTTGTTTGTTTGTTTCTTATTATAGAGGCACATAGTACAGGGAATACAATTTCAGGCTCTGAGGACATACTGCTTAGCATCTGGCACTTAATAGCTATGTGACTGGGAAAGTTTTAAAAATATCTCTGTGCTTGTTATCACCTGAAAATTAAGATAATAATGGAACCTACTTCACAGGGCTTGAATGAAAGAAATAAGTATGCTATATACCAAATATTTATGTCCCATTCAAATTCATGCTTTGAAACTCTGCCGCCCAATGTAATGCTATTAGGAGGTGGGGCCCTTAGGAATTACTTAGGATTAGATGAGGTCATAAGGGTGGAGCCTTCATGAATGGCAGTAGTGCCCTTATAAAACTCACAAGAAAATTTGCTCCCTTTTTGCTTTCTGCCAAGTGAAGTTTCAAGAGAAGCTCTAAAACTCTGAGAAATAAATTTCTGCTGTTTTTTAATTCATCCAGTCTGTGGTGCTTTGTTATAGCAGCCTGAACTAAGATAACATATAAAGTGCTTAAATCAGTGCCCATATATGAGTTCACAATGAGCATTTGCTAGTATTATTAGCTATTATTTTTCTGTACACTAATCATGTCCATTATAAAGGTTTTTGCAAATAGAATGTATTACTTTTTAAAAATAGCTTTATTGAGATATAATTTATATTCCATAAAATTCGCCTACTTTAAGTATACAATTAATGATATTTACAGAATCGTGTAACTATCACTACAGTCTAATTTTAGAACATTTCTATCACTCCAAAAAGAAACCTCAGACCCTTTAGCCATCATCCCCTCTCCCCAGTCCCTGGCAACCACTTATTTATTTTTTGCTTTTTCTGGACATTTCATATAAATGGAATCAATATGTCTTCTTTGTGTCTGGCTTCTTTCATCGAACATAACGTTTTTGTTCATGTTGTAGCATATATCAGTACTGCATTCCTTTTTTTAAAAACTGATAGTGAAAATGTATTTAATACATAAAACTTCAAAGGGAATGTACTAGACTCAAAATAGAGACAACTTCATTTATATATATCACCACAGTAAATAAGAGCTGATATTTTAACATTGATGACTCTGGGGCATATTAAGAGCCCTAGTTATATATGTACATACATAATATAGATGTGGAATATTCCTTTCCTACTGAGTGAGTACTGCATCCCTTTCTATTGATGAATAGAATTGCATGGATGAAGTAGGTTGAATTGTGGCTTCAAAAAGATGCATCCACAAAAAAAAAAATATTGTGGATATTACCTTATTTGGAAATAGGGCCTATGTATATGTAATACGTTAATAATCTTGACATGAAAAGATCATCATGGATTTTTGTGGGGGTAGGGCTCTAACTCAATGAGACATTGTCTTCTAAGAGATACACAGGGTGTATTTTACAGACATAAGGCAATGTGAAAATGAAAGTGGACATTTGGAGTAATGTGGAATAAGCCAAAGAATGCCAAAGAATGGCAAGCCATCAGAAGTTGTAAGAGATGAAAAATTATTCTTTTCTAGAACCTCTGGAGGCAGTGTAGCCCTGATAAAATTTTAATTTCAGATTTCTAGCCTCCAGAACTATGAAAGAATAAATTTCTTTCAGTATCTCATGCAGTTTGGGTTTGCCTTTCTTTCAAATTAATTTGACATCTGTGTCTTTCATTGCATGCTTACCACCTAAAGTCTAGTTTTCCTTTCTTATCATATATTTGACCCCTGTTACTCAATTCACCCTTCCCCTCTGATAATCATCATTCTTTTGTCTATATCTATGAGTTTGTTCTTGTTTGTTCCATT
Source organism: Eidolon dupreanum (assembly GCA_028627145.1). Classification (NCBI taxonomy): domain Eukaryota; kingdom Metazoa; phylum Chordata; class Mammalia; order Chiroptera; family Pteropodidae; genus Eidolon; species Eidolon dupreanum. The sequence continues at coordinate 7,974 of JAQQSQ010002505.1, read as the reverse complement.
AGTTCATTGTTACCTTTTGTTTTCAATTCCACATATGAATGAAATCATATGGTTTTTGTTCTTTTCCTTCTGATTTATTTCACTTAGCATTTAATCTCGATTCATCCACATTGTCACAAACGGCAATATTTTATTTATTTTATGGCTTAGTATTCCACTATATATACATGTGTGTGTATATACATATGTGTGTGTATATATATATATATATATATATATATATATATATATATATATATACAATGTGTGATATTTATCACATCTTCTTTATCTATTCATCCATCTATGGACACTTAGGTTGTTTCCATGTCTTGGCTATTGTGAATAATGCTGCAATGGATATAGGGGTACACATATCTTTACGAGTAAGTGTTTTCATATTTTTAGGGTAAATAACCAGAAGAGGTATTGCTGAATCACAGGGCAGTTTTATCCTTAATTTTTGAGGTACGTCTATACTGTTTTCCATAGTGGCTGCACTAATTTACATTTTCACCAACAGTGCACGAGGGTTCCTTTTTTTCCACATCCTCTCCAACACACTTCTTTTCTTTTTGATAATATTCATTGTAACAGGCATAAAGTGGTATTTCGTTGTAATAGGAATGACAGGTTTTAATTGGTATTTCTCTAATAACTAGTGATGTTGAACATCTTTTCAAATGTCTGTTGACCATCTGTATGCCTTCCTTGGAAAAGTGTCTACTCAAGTCCTTTGCCTATTTTTTAATTAGAGTGGTTTTGTTTTGTTTTGTTTTTGAGTTGTATGAGTTCTTTATATATTTTGTATATTAGCTCCTTATTGGAAATATCATTTGCAAACAGCTTCTTTCATTCAATTGGTTGTCCTTTGTTTTATTAAAGGTTTCTTTAGCTGCACAGAAGCGTTTTAGTTTGATGTAGTCCCATTCATTTATTTTTGATTTTGTTTCCCTTGTCTTTGGGTCCAGTTCATAAAAACACTTCTGAGACCAAGGTCCATAAGTTTACTGCCTATGTTTTCTTTTGTGTATTTTATTGTTTCAGGTCTTACATTCAAGTTTTAAATCCATTTTGAGTTAATTTTTGTGTATGGTGTAAGATAATGCTCTAGTTTCATTCTTTTGCATGCAGCTGTCCAGTTTTCTAACACTGTTTATTGAAGAGACTTTCCTTTCTTTATTGTATATCCTTGTCTCCTTTGTTGAAAATTACTTGCTATTTCCACTTTTTGGTTTTTGCAAATGTTGCTATGAGTATTCATATATAAATTGTTGCCTATGCATGTGTTTTCATTTCTTCTGGATAGATACCTAGAAAGGAAATTGCTGAGCCATATGATAATTCTATGTTTAACATTTGTGAAACTACCAAACTGTTTTTCAAAGTGGCTGCACCATTTTACATTTTACATGTATGAGTGTTCTGATTTCTTCATAGCCTTACCAACTCTTATTGTCTTTTTGATTATAGTCGTTTTAGTGAATGCAAAGCAGTATCTCATGCAGTTTTGGTTTGCCTTTCTTTCAGTGACTGATGATGCTGAGTATCTTTTCATTTGAGTATTGGTTGTTTGTATGTCTACTTTGAAGAACTGTCTGTTCCAATCCTTTATCCATTTTTCATTTTGGTTATATGTCATTTTATTGTTGCGTTCTAAAAGTTCTTTATATATTCTGGATGCAATTGTTTTATCAGATATATGGTTTGAAAATATTTTCTTCCAGTCCTTGTGGATTTGCTTTTCACTTTCCTGATGGAATCTTTAGAATTTTACCCTTTAAATAGAAATATTTTCCCAGGCTTTGTTATTCCAGAAAGCCTATGACATACACAAGTTAAAGAAGCCTCTGTTTTGTTGTTGTTGTTTTGTTTTGTTTTGTTTTTTAATATTCTAGGGGCACCTTTTTGAGAATACTTACATCAGGATCGCCACACACTAAGAGAGAAATATATGCTACTGACAGGATCCAAACACTCCAAGGCTGGGAAAGCATACTTGGCCACAAAATTCCAGACTTCACAGAATATGTCTCACATCAGAGCAAAGCAGATGGTGATTTGCAGGATCTTCTGATAGACACCCTCAACTTGTACTGCTCAGAGGGGCAAGGGCCCCTGGCTGAAATCTTGAGTTCTTTAGATTTAATGTTGATGAGGGCTTAACTGGCTGTCTCAAAGAGTGAGGCTCTAAGTTTGCTAAACTTAAAGATCTTTGTGGACTTTCAAGTACCCACTCAGTAAAGGGGTGTTCAGACCCATAGGATTTGTTTGTTTTCTGTGTTTTACTACCTGTAGCACTTTTATGGTAGGATATCCTTAAGTCTAAATAAAACATCTGTGGGCTTATTGAAATTGTATAATGTTATTGTGTTAGATGATAGTGGAATCATGAATTCTTCCTTAGTGTAAAAATCTCATATTTTTTATATGTAACAAACAGGATTATTATAGACTTTTGAACATGTTTATATGGAACACAGTGAATGGCTATGAATTGTATATACTATGATATTTTTAGTTGACTTTATGATTTCTCCTTATCATCAGAGTTTTAAAAATTCCAGTATTTAAGAACCACCTTTTCATAATATTATATTAGTAGCTAATAAAAGTGATTATTTATTATTTGGAAGCTCTCCTAACTGTATTTTATCTGAGCACATTTTGGATTGCTCTCATTTTAGCTCTCACTTTGTTATTAAACCTCTATCCGAAGATTTGTGGAGGAAGACCTTCACACATTCCTTTCTTCCTGTTTCCTTCTTTGATTTACTCCTTCCTCTCTCTTTCAGTGGAGGGAACTTGTAGAGATGAAGTGAAAATACTGTTCTTCAGAAGGGGAGAAGATTGATGAGCATAGGCAAAATGTCAAGGCCAAGGACATGCAGGAAGAGGGCTGTGAGTCCCTAGAAAAAGATTTATATCAGAAGAAATAGAAGCCATCTGAAGGGAACCCTCAGCTACCCACCACCAAAACTTAAAACCCTCCTGAGTCCAAATGCCTCCTTCCATCCGTTCTTCGTATGTCCTTTTCATCAATAGCGTGCCCTACATCAATGCATCTTTCAAGTATCCTGCCTTCATAAATCATCTCCTCACACTCTTGTGTCTTCGATTTTTCCCTCTCTACTGTATCTTTACCATTAATATCTAAACATATTTAGATCTTTCCTATTAAACAAGAAAAATAAGAACACGAAGGGAAAAATTACCCTTAACCCCATCTCTTCTCTTAACATGCGCCAATCCATTCTTTATACAGGAGCCAGAGTAATCTGTTTAAAAGATCAAAGTGATCATGGCCTGCCTTTCTTAAAATATTCCGATGGTTTCCTATTGCTTTTAGAATAAACTTCCAAATCCTCACCACGGTGTATAAGCTCAACAGAATTAACCTCACTCCTTATCTTCTCTCTTCTGGACTCTCTGGGGCCCTACTGTACAGGTCTCTGATCTGTTTCTGAACTTGTGGAAATCCATTAATTCTTACCCTTCCCTAACCTGTTCTGTGTGTTTTATGAAGACATTGGGAATCATTGCAATCCTAGATGAGGCTGTTTCCTTTGCAGACTATGAAATTCCCAAGAAAACGTGAAAGCCCACCAGCCCAGCTTCCTCGAATCATCTCCCATGGTAACCGGGAGAAGGCGTGGTCTGGGGGCCGGTTCCGCCCTCTTACTCTCCAACTCGAGCCACGATTGGCCGGAGGCGCCAGCGCAGGGAGGCGGATCCAAGAGTCCCAACTCCGGCGGGGCGGGACGGCCATTTTGGATTGTGAGGGTTTCCGGGACTCTTCGAGAGCGGTCTCGCTCCCAGCGATTCGGTGGATCACAGCCCCGGGGCTCGCGTTCGAGTGTCAGGTTGGAGCTGGGAAGCGTCCCTGGGGGGAGCGGCGGCGGAGGCAGGATGAGTGCGGAGGCGGCGGACCGGGAAGCGGCCACGTCTAGCCGGCCCTGCACCCCGCCGCAGACCTGCTGGTTCGAGTTCTTGCTGGAGGAGTCGCTGTTGGAGAAACATCTGCGCAAGACCTGCCCGGGTAAGCGCAGCACCTGCAGCCGGAGGGGAGCAGGATCCGGCCGGGGCGCTGCCCGCCGGGCTCACAACGATCCCGCACCTTCTCGGTTACGAAGCTGAGGCCCAGGAGTCGCTGACGGGAGCGGAGCTCTGGCCAGGGCCCCTCGCTACGCATTAAGCGTCCCGGGAGTGGGCCAAACAAATCGCAGGACTGACCCTTTCGCCCCCACGCCTTGGTCATTTTACTGTTTGGGATTTTAACACCTGCGAGGTGGTCTTGTGACATTGCTTAGGTTAGGTTGGCTTGAACCCTCCTCTTTACTGAACCGCGCTGTGATTAATTTGGGGAGATAGGACGAAATCAGCTGTTACGGAACTAATCCTGACGCTAATTAGTTATATCTTAGGTTTTTACTTAACTGTTTTGTTCTTTAACGAGGGGATTTTACTGACTCAATGATATATTTCAAATTTGGGCTGTAAAATAAAATGAGAAAATCTTTGAGAAAAGGAAATGCTAGATGGTTATATAATCCTAATTAATATCCCAATCAAGGAGTGCTGTTAGGGAGGGAGGCTTTCCAAGGCATTTCTGGAAAGAGGTACTGGCATAAAGGTAAGTTCCTTGGTTAGAATTTTGTTGATAAAGTTCGAATCCAGGTGTGTCTTGTTCCGTCTAATAGACTGGCGTTAACTGATGGAGACGACAGTGTTAGGTTAAGCGTACTTGAGTAGTTTTACCACCTACATTCTTTTAATTCGTTGCTTTTAATATTTGTTGAGTTCTTTCTGGGTGCCAGACACTGCATAATACTTCACATGTGTTATCTCATTTAATTCAGTCTTCATAATCTGTGTGTGAGGTAGGTAGTATCTGTTTTGCACTGACTGAAACCAGAAGTTGATGAAATTTCCACCAATTAAGTGTTAAAACAGTAATTCTAAAGACAGCATCTCTTTCCTCTAATTGACATTGGTTGTTTGCTGAATCGGAAATCTATAACCATTCTGTTCTTCCCTGTCTACTTTCTTCTGGGAATTGGTTATCCCTTCCTCCCTAGCACCTTTGCTGATCTTACCCTTTATTCCTCAAGTACACTTCTTATAAATCATATTCCTTAGTCACAACTACACAGCTGTTTGAATTCCTTGTTTCCATAAAAAAATACAGTGAATCATTTTGCATCTTCATAGTTAAAACTTAAAAATTTATTTTCTTTTAAATCTTAGATCCTGCACCAGTTCAACTTATAGTTCAGTTTTTGGAACAAGCTTCCAAACCTTCGGTTAATGAGCAAAACCAAGTTCAACCTCCACCTGATAACAAGAGAAATCGTATTTTAAAACTACTTGCTCTTAAAGTTGCTGCACATTTGAAGTGGGACTTGGACATATTAGAGAAAAGGTATACAAGGTTTAAATGAAATTTATTTTGAAGAACTGTTTAGATATTTTGGTTTATTTCTATATATGCTTTTATGATAACCCTTAAAATGAAAATTATTTTTCTGTATATTCTTGGTAAAATATGCAAATATTTTTCAAAAAGTATAAGAAAGTATTTGTTAGATGAATTTAAATCACTTTCTGAAGTATAAACTTGATCTATCAGTAATAAGGCATTTGATGATAATTTAGTGTGGTGACTGGAGAAAATCTACACTTAAATAGTTTTAACTGTTTTAGTTTACTTTTACATATCTGAAGAAAATGGATAAATTAATTATAGATGTTCTATAATATTTTGAATGATTTTCTTTTGAATAATTCAGTTAATTTTACTGGTCACAAATCAGTCACTTTCTCTCAAACTATTAACATGTCTTATTAGAATTAGTGCTTATTTATCTACAAATAAATACTTCCAAAGCTATGCTTAGAAAAAAGATTTTCATCCCCTTCCCCTCATAATTTAAGAAGAAATACCTTATAGAAAATATGAAAAAATTCAGACAATAGGAGATAATAGAGTAGAGAAGTATTTTGAACATTTCTGTGTCATTTTTGTCTTTTTTATCTTTATTATTTTTTATTATCGTTTAAATTAAGTTTATTGTAATATTGGTTAATGCAATTATATAATTTTCAGGTGTACATTATAATTTCATATCTGTGTATTCTAATGTGTGCTCACCACCCAAAGTCCATTTTCCTTCAGCTACCATATATTTGATCCCCCTTACCCACTTCACCCTCCCCCTAAACACTGTATTTGATCCCCTTCACCCCATCTACCTCCCCCTCGCCCCCCACCCTCTACTCTCTGGTAACCACTAGCCTATAGTCCATGTCCATGAGTCTCTGTTTGTTTGTCCTGCTCTTTTGCTGCTTTTAGGTTAATATCTTACATATAACTGATGTCATATGGTTTTCAACTGTTTCAGTCTGGCTTATTTCACTTAGCATGGTTATCTCGGGGTCCGTCCATGTTGTCACAAATGGCAGCATTTCATCTTTTCTTATGGCTGAATAATATTCCACTGTATATATGTACCACAGCTTCTTTAGCCAGTCATCTATCATAGGACACTTCAGTTGCTTCCATGCCCCGGCCACTGTGAATAATGCTGTTATGAACATTGGTGTGCAAATATCTTTTTGGATATGGGTTTTCAAGTCTTTGAGGTAAATACCCAGTAGAGGGATTGTTGGATCATATGGTAGATCAGTTCTTAGTTTTTTGAGGAACCTCCATACTGTTTTCCATAGTGGCAATTGGCAGTCCCACCAGCAGTGTATGAGGGTTCCTTTTTCTCCGCATCCTCTCCAACATTTGTTATTGCTTGTCCTGTTGATTATAGCTATTCTAACATTGTGGTTTTGACTGGCATTTCCCTAATAGCTAGTGATGGTGAGCAACTTTTCAAATATTTGTTGGCCATTTGTTTGTCCTCTGGGAAGAAGTTTCTGTTCAGGTCCTCTGCACATTTTTGATTGGATCATTTGTTTTTTTGTTGTTATTGAGTTGTATGAGTTCTTTGTACATTTTGGATATTAGATCCTTATCGGAGGTGTTGCTTGCAAATATATTTTCCCATTCGGATGATTCTCTCTTTACCTTGTTGACTATTTATTTTGCACAGTAGAAGCTTTTTAGTTTGATGTAGTCCCATTCATTTATTTTTGCTTTTACTTCCCTTGCTTTTGAGGTCAAATTCATAAAATCTTCTTTAAGTCCAAGGCTCTTGAGTTTAGTTTCTGTGTTTTCTTCTATGCATTTTATTGTTTCAGGTCTTATATTCTGATCATTAATCTATTTTGAGTTAATTTTTGTGTGGTGATAGACAACAGTCTAGTTTCATTCTCTTGCAGGTGGCTTTCCAGTTTTCCCAGCACCATTTATTAAAGAGGCTTTCCTTTCTCCACTGCATGTTTTTGACTTCTTTGTTGAAAATTATTTGCCCATATAAATACAGGTTTAGTTCTGGACTCTCAATTCTGTTTTACTAGTCTGTTTATCTGTTTTTCTGCCAATACCATTCTGTTACGATTACTGTAGCTTTGTAGTATAATTTGAAGTTGGGCAGAGTGATGCCTCTAACTTTGTTCTTTTTTCCATGATGGCTTTGGCAAATCGGGGTCTTTTGTAATTTCCCCTCTTTCATCCCTGATTTTGTTTATTTGTGTCCTTTCTCTTTTTTCTTTAGTGAGTCTAGAAAGGGGTTTTACAATTTTATTAACCTTGTCACAGAACCAGCTCTTCATTGCGTTTGTTTTTTCTGTTTTTTTGTTTTGTTTTGCTTTCAATTTCATTTAATTCTGCTCTAATTTTGATGATTTCTTTCCTTCTGCTGACTATAGGCTTCCTTTGTTCTTCCTTTTCTAGGTTTTTAAGATGAAGCGTTAGATTGTTGATTTGGGCTCGTTCTTGTTTTTGGAAGTAGGCCTGTAATGATATGAACTTTCCTCTTATGACCGTTTAACCGTATCCCAAAAGTTTTGATCTGTTGTACTATCATTATCATTTGTTTCTATGTA
>JAQQSQ010002504.1:0-10702 GCA_028627145.1 Eidolon dupreanum | reverse complement strand
TTTTTTTTGTTTGTCTGTTGGTGATGCCAAGCACTCTTAGTCATACAGTAGATGTTAAGTAAAATTAAATCAATAACAGAATCAATGAACAAATAGTGCCTGACGGTCGATAGTTCCACTGTCGTCAGAGAGAAAAGAGTAACGCATTTTCTTGCCCTTCCGAGTCTCTCCCTCCTCTTGTATCCACCACAAAAGTAAGACCCGGCGACAGAGACTGCCACAAAGATCATTTTTAGAAGAGAGAACAGATCTTGCGGGAAAGAGGAAGGGAGACAAGAGTTTCCTTTGTCGTGCATTCCGGACAGTTGAGGAGAATGCTCTCCCGTCCTCATCAAGCCCGCTTATGTATAAAGCCAGAGGTCCTCAAGGGCTTTAGGAGCAGAATTCCCACTCTCCAAGGCCGTCTTTGTAGCTCTTTCTCATGATATGTTTCAAGTCATCTGTTTTTTTTTTCCCTTAAAAAAAAAAACAAAAAACAGGGTTTAACCCAGAAGGTCACTTCTTCAATTTTCTTCCATCTCCTGCAGGCCCATATTTAGCACTATGGAGAAGCACTGAATCTGGCTGGGATCAATTTCAATTCACTTTTTTTAGGTCTAATTTAGATGCTGAGGAATGTTCTGATTGGTGGCGGAAATAGCTCCCTTTTTGGAGTCCCTACTCTGTGCTCAGCAAGTCCTTTCCTTACACTTTCCTTCCATGGCTCCCCCGACTATGCACCAGGGGACTTGGGGGTACCACAGCAATCTTACCTGGGCTCTGTGAGATATTTTAAATTGTCAAAGGAAACACAGGTATATCCATCACATTACTACTTTTAATTTTATGGGCATTATTTTTTCAAATGGCTACTAAGTTGTCAGAATATAAATACTTATTAAGTTGTTTGGTCCTGACTACTTAATAAGTGAAACTAACAGATATTTCTTTGGACCTAGAGGAGTTGTGAAAATTAAGTCACTTTGGGTACCGTGAGCTGACCAAGTTTGGGAACCTCTCTGTACTCCATACAGTGTCTCCAATAATTGGCGTTATTTTCTCAAGTTTATCTTTGAGGATGCTAAGAAACAGAGGAAATCAAGAAAATTATCACACGGTCAAATGGCTTGTGAGTGGTAGAGCTGAGATTTGAACCCAGAAATACGAGACTCTGAAGTCCATGGGCCTCCACGAAGTCACTCCACCACAGAGGCAGGGAAGATGAGATCTCAGACGGTCAGAGCTAAGTCAGGCTCCGGCCATAACTCAGTCCAGCTCTCACCTGGCTTCGTTACCAACCTGATGAGCAGTGGAATTCAGCATAGGGCTCCATCTCCTGACGTAAGGCCACATTACCGCCTCTTCACCTTACACTCCTCTCTCTTCCCAGCTTTGAACAACCACCCACTGTTGCCTTCCAATTTCCATGATGGAAATGTTCAAGGTGGTTTATTACCTGAAGCACAGAGAAGCGAGGGGCTTTGGGAAATAGCACCAAGACCAATTGGCGGGCAAAGAGTTTGGTTCACAGAGGTAGATGAAAAGATGAAAAGAATGATCGTGGCAATAATTTGGGCCGAGCAAACGTAAATGGTAGGTGGCATCATCTATTAACATCCAAGAGACATAACTGTTCCAAGGAAAGGGCAGAGAAGTTACTGAAGGGATGTAACTAGAAAATTAAATAGGAAGGAGAAAGTAAACTTTAGGCTGAAATATGATGATATCTGTTAGCTGGTGGGGGAAGGGACCATGGAAGGCTCTGAATTGCCATATTGGACAAAGCACTGAGCGAAATACCCATACACCTGAAACTAATATAACCAATATAAGATTGTATACCAACTATACTTACATTAAAAAACAGGTTTTTAAAAAAAGTACCCACGACTATACTGATCCCCAGAGAGGGTGCCTAGGTCATTGTTCCTTTTTGCGATCTGTATGGTTCTCCGACAGCCGTAGTTCATGTGTCTTCCGCTGCGTTCTTTACCCTTTCTACATTTTTCCCTCTTGTTCATCCATACCCATTTCAGGCTTTTCTTTCCATTGTTTTGTGTTCCCTTTGTCTTCTTTCGGCCCCTTCATCCTCACAATTGCTTCCGATCTGCCTTTTTTCCCCCCTCGTTATTTTCCCCTGGCCCATCTTCCTCCTCGTCTTTCTCTAGCACCTTGCATCGTCCAGGTTTCCACGCCGTCACCCCTCCTCTCTCTTCTTCCAAAATAGAAGAGGAAATTTGCCACTCTGACAAAGAGAACAAAACCTAGAAGTCCCTGCCAAAGTTACAAGGGCAGCATTTTCCCTTTTTAGGGGGTTTTAATTTTAAAAGGAAAAACGAAAACAAAACAAAACAAAACAAAAAAAAAAAACAAAAACAAAACATGGCAGTCTCTTATCCCTGCCCCTGCTGGTTGTTCACTGCTTTCTGGGCCGTGAGCATCAGCTGAGGGACCGCCAGATAAAAAGCCACTCCTCGGTGCAGATCATCTCGGCTCTCGTGGTCCCTCCCAGCCTCAGCTGGTTTCACTGCCTTTTTCTGAAATCCAGGCAGAAAATGGGGGCATTGGCATTTTTAATATAGGAGGCTGGAAAAGAGAGAGGCAGCTCAAGGAAGCTGAAAGAGGAGATGAAGCTCAGATCCACGGACAGAATTCCCTTTTGGAGATGGGCTGGCTCAGGATGGGGGCGTTGGGCGGCGGGAGGCGGACAGAGACTCGGTCGTCTTAGGAGCAGCATTCAGGCTGATATAATTGAAGCTTTGAGCGCAAGCAGACACAGTTGGGAGGTGGGAAATTGCTGTGCTGGATTCAGTTTGGCTCAACTTGAGACCGAGGCCCAGCATTGTGAAATGTTTTCTAATTTAGCCCATTTTCTCTGTCTTCCTGGAATGAGCCATTATTCGTCCATTGCTGGCAAAAAAATCATGGTCCTGGCTCACCCTTCTCTTGTTTTCTCTTCCTCCTCCTCTCCCTGCGCTCTGTAGGAAGGAAGAAGAAATAAACAGGAGGGAAGGGGCCATACCTATTCTTGATTTAGAAAAAGCAAATGACCCTCGGAGACCCGGAGTGGCTGACATCGTCTTTCCCTACTTCATTTTTCTGGGGATACAAATGCAAAAGTTTAATGGAGTTGCTAGGTTTATGTTTTGTCTTTTAGGCCATTGTACCTCTGCAGAAGGAAGCTTAATTGGCTCTTTTCCCACCTTTTTAAAGGAGAAAAAATATCTCCTTGCAGAGGTTACCGTTCTCTAAAGAAAGTGGCAGTGATTAGATCTAATGCCTTTGACAGCTGGATAAAAAGTTGCTAAATAAGAATAAATTGAATGCCTAAACCCGGAGTCAATCAGAAAGCAACACAAATCCCAAACGGCAAAATGGACCGTCTTGTCATCGTATTCTTCTCCAATCGCACTTCTAATTTTCTGTGAATAAAAAAGTGGCAAATCTACTTTACTTTCCCAAATCTAATTTCGTAGAGGGCCAGGGCCAAGTCAACATGGGGGGAATACCCTCTTTACCCCTGAGTTTCAGCCTCTTAAGTACTTAAGACCTCTCTGCTGGTGAAGTGTCAACCCAGATCATCGTAAACATTGTACCCATTTAGAGGTGACGCTAATCCCATTGTTCGGAGCCTTGACAAGAGGGTGACAGTCACAGCCAGTGTGCTTTACACGTGAAATCAACCATTTCAGCCTCATCTGAACAACAAAGGAATGTGTGTATTTACACATTTAGTCGCATCCGGGCTCTACATCTTAGCAGATGCACCTCAGTTTCCTTCCTTGGTGACTTATTCCTCTTGTCCCCATTCTTACAGCCTTGACCCAGGAGTGGGTGCCAAGCATATGAATATACATAAAATTATTAACTGCAACTTTACAGTCTTTTCCCAAGATTTTTAAACTGAAATGTCTTTGAAGAGTGTGGAGAGATAAATGGAATTGTATCTCTTGGGTTCCTTCAAGGAATAAGTACTGCCTCCAAGTTTCATGTCTAAGGGTAGAATTAACATCAGCTGGGATTCTCAGACACACTCAGGTTTGGATAGCATGTCGGTTCATACCCAGAGCCGAGTTCTTTGGAAGGAGTCAGAAACTAATCTGAAAATTGCTTTGTACTATACCTAGGGATGGGAAGTTTGGGTTTTTCCCTCCACGTCTATTAATTTGTAAATAACCTGAAGTGAGGCCTTGGTCTTCAGCATTCCCCACATTAACTCTTGTCCCAGACTAAGGTCAACCAGTTAAACATCTGAAAGGAAGATTTTTCCCAGTAGCATCCTCTGCCATCCCCACCCTCCCCGGAGGGTTTGGCGGTGCCCTTGGTCCCCTTCTGCTGCTGGGCTGTCTGTCTTCCCTGGGCGACCTCTTCCTCTCCTATAGTCGCAGCCACGACTCGTGTCCTCCGAATCTGAATTTCTAGCCCCGATCTCTCTTCTTGGTTTCAGGCCTCCAGTTCGAACTGCCTTCTGGACGTTCGCTCATGGGTTTCCTACAAGCACCCGAAATTCACTTGTCCAGAACTGACCACAGAACCAACCCACTCACCACTCTTAATGCCAACTCTAGCTACACAGTACTTGGCCTGTATAAATAGCGTTAACAATTTGCCCAGCTCCCCTAGAGAGGAAACTTTGGGATCATCTCAATAATCCCTCACAATGACCTTCTCCTCGATCCTGTTCACCCACACCCTGTTAGCCACCAAATGCTCTTCGGGTGTCTCTGCACCTCCTAAAGGTGTTACACCCAACTACCCTCTTGGTCCCCACCCGCATACACCCACACAGATAGGAATGTGCAGAAGCCAGGCGCTACTCACGCCTTTGGCCTATCAAGAGGGCCGGGCTTCCCTGTCTCCCAGCGTTAATATTCTTTATCATTCTACTGCGTTTTTCGAGTAATGATTTCATGTTCATTCTTATGAAGAAATTACAACCCCTCCCAGAGGTTTGTCACCATCTTTAACTTTATCTCCTGTTTGGACCCGGCAACGGTTTGTTTTGTTCTCTTCCCAGTTATTCTGTCCGTAGCGAGTGTGACTGTTGCAAAGACAAATGGGTGGAAGATGAGTCTGGGAAAAGGAAACAAGCGGGAAGGTGTTCATAACGGGAGACGACCCACCTGGGAACGAAAGAGCGGGCTCGAGCATCGGCTTCCCAGAGGTGGCGCTGGGAGCCAGATCTTCCCTGCCGCCTCTGGAAACCTGTCCTCCAGCCCCGCCAGCTCATCAGGGCTTCACAGTGGGTGCTGGGGTCGGCCACCTCTACAGAGGGAAGGGAGAAGGTCCTGTCTTGCTCAGGCATGCAGTTCCTGTTCCCCAGAAGATGGCCTGGATGAAGAGGAAAGTGTGCGTGTGTGCGTGTGTGTGTGTGTGTGTGTGTAGGACTCAGGATTACGGTTAGCTCAGATAATGGAGAACAGGAGGTGAATAGCTGTATCCCAGGGGGACAGGATGCAGTGGGCAGTATACACCCATGGGGAGGGGCTTTTGGCATCTGGAGCTTTGGGCAGAGGAAGGAGGTGCATGGGAGGAATCCATGCCTACGACCTGTTTCCTCAGCTCTGGGCACATCCCAGGAAGCTGCCAGGTAGCAACAAGCAGCAAAGCGCAATAACGAAGGGAGGAGCCGGTCATTCGGGCCTTCTCATCCGCTCGATCCAACCAGCTGCCTGTGGGGTCAGCTGCAGCTCCTTCCTCACTGCCGAAGCACGTAACGGGCGTGGTTACTGTCCAGAGCGGAGGCTACACAGCAGAGGCAAGAAGCTGCAGTGATCTCGGGAAGTGGGAAGAGGGGAAAAAGGCGAGGGTGTAAGGAGAGGGGCCATGGCAAAGCAGAGACCGTGGGGCAGCCCGGGATGGAGCAGCGCTGGGCGGGGCGGCAGACGACAAGGCAGTGAGGCGAGGGGACGGGAGTCTGCAGATAACGGAGCCTGGGCCCTGGGAGTCCCTCTCCGAGACTTCCTTGCTCTAGGAAGACAGCTTCTATGTTATCTAGGCCTTGCCCTACCCCCGGGACGGGAAGTGGGAGAGGGCCTTTGGTGCACACAGAACAGGTGCTTCCTCCAGGCCAGACAGGTGTTCAGAGGGTGAAAGTTTCTAGGTTTGAAGCAGAAATAAGAACTTAGGGAAGATGAGGTTACTTTCTCGCCCCTGCTTGAGAGCTGGGCTTGAGGCCGGGTGGGAGCCGAGGGGTGTGGGGTGCCTGCGGCAGCCCGGCTTCCGCGGGACACTCTGCAGCAGGATTTACATGTGAGGGGTGTTCTGGGGGGCGTTCTCCTCAAGAGCAAGTGCGAGGGGGTTAGAGAAGCAGACTGGGCGGAAGGACATGCTCGCCTGCCCAGCGGTGACCACAACAGCCTCAGCCAGTCCCGTGGGAGCTCTGGGGCTGGGACAGCCCTTCGGAGGCGTCCCCAAATGAGGCAGAGGATAGAGCAGTGAGCCCCACATGGAGCAGCCGTCGGGTGTGGGCTGCCCCCGATAAGGAGCAGCTCCCAGAGTGGGCCTCAGCTTTGGCCCTCAGCAGCCCCACTCCAAGGGGCCCGGGGCTGAGCGTCTGGGTGCTGAAGCGGGTACCTGGGTGGCGCCCTGGAGCATCCACGGCAGCCGGCAGAGGGGCGAGAGTGTGGGTGTTCCCGTCAGCATCGGCTCCAGGCACCAAACTCACGGGGAGCGTGGCTGTCGTGTGCCCTGTCTGAGGGTCTTGCACAGGGTCGTGGCATCAGGCTGTCTAGGAAAGGGTTGGTCGGGGTACAGGCTCCTGTGCATCTTGCTCTATGGGACATCAGTCTGGTCACTCATGGATTCCAAGGTTTAGGTCTGGGCAGCATGTGACAAACTAGACAGTGTCCAGACAAGAGTGACCAGAGGCTGGCCAGTCGTTTGGCAGGGCTGGGTGACGTGCCTGGAGCTGTTCAGAGAAGGGAAAGTGACCGGAGGACATGGCGATCGCTGTAGCAAGGGAGTCGGACTTGATTTGTTTTGTCCCAGAAAGGCGGACCCAAGACCAGCAGGTACGAATTAGAAGGAAGCAGATTCTAATTCAGATGAGAAAAACGTTGAATGCTTGACACCATCTCAGAATACGGTGATCTGCCCCAGGTGGCAGCCAGTGTCCCCTGAACCCTCTGAAATTTGGGGCACGTGCCGTGAGGGCCGTGGCTCTAAGTCCTGTGACTGGATGGTCCCCTAAAGCTCAGCCCATCCCAGGAGGCTGCGACCGTGCCAACATTCCCGAAAGGACCCGGCCTCTCGGTGTTTGGTGTGACGGCCACCTCACGACCTACGAGGCAGCAGCCTTCATTTCCGGATGCGTGCGATGGAGGTAAAGCCCTTCCACGCCCGCCTCCCCAGAGCGATGCCCGGCATCCCCCAATCATTTCAGCTGGAGGGAGAGGAAATCAGAAGCCAGGCACTGCAGAATGGCATTTTTGAGCGCTCCATTCTCCTCGCTGTCAGTTCTGGACAATGACTGAGCCTCGGCCTTTGTTCCTGGCTGGCCGTGTGGAGGGAGGATAAAGGCCCCATCTCGGAGAAAGCCAAAAGGGCCGAGGAATCACACACCGCTGTCACTGTGTCGACGAGGCACGGAGGACAGCCTCTGTCCGCTGCTGTGTCTTTCTCTGCCTTGCCTCTGGCTGGGCTGTGACAATCGCTGGACTTCCTGAAGGCTCCACTTGCAGTCGGTTTGACAGAATGGATTAGGCTCCGGCTGGAACCTTCTACAGCGGCACAATCCAACAGCGGCAGGCCCAGCGGCTGCTGTTTGTGCGCGTGGATCTGAGGCCAGTGGGAGATGCAGGAGCAACAGCCGCGGGGATCTGCAATCTTTTGTCAGTGCCGAGGCCTCAGGCTGCCCGACCACTGTGCCCAAGTCCAAGGTCAGCGAATACTTTGCAGACTTGAGAGAGAGAGGTGCGGGGTGGAGAAGCACAGCACTGGGGTACTGAGATGAAAACAGTAGAAACCACATCTTGAGCTGATGAGTGAGTTGTCCAGCAAAAAAAAAAAAAAAAAAAAAAAAAGAAAGAAAGAAAAAAAAAAGAAGAAAAAAGGCCTATGCAAGAAAGCATCCCGAAGCTCCAAATCAGAAAAAGTACTGGGAGAGAACAAACAAACAAACAAAAAATCTGTGATTTTTAACTATGTCTGTGAACGTTTTTCATTGGAAAGATAAAGGCAGTGAGTACAGAATGAGTTAATGCTGCCAAAAGGATTAAGAGGAATAAAAATGGTGTTTACAAATAGACCAGGGAAAAGAAGCACTTGGGAAAAATAGGTCCATAAATAAGTAAAGGGGATTGAAATCTACTGCCTGCAAGTCTCACAAGACTGAGGCACAGAATTGCTTTTTTCTATCCATCTTTTACATGAAAAATCACAAGGAAATGTAGAGGGTCGTGATGATTTTCAGGGGGAAGCTAGAACCGCGAGGCCTGGAAGGGTGTCCGGTGGGAGTGCCGGCACGCTGTAGGGCGTTCTCTAGGGGACCCCGGTGACCCGTGGGGGGCCCAGAGCCCCAGGCTGGCGTGCTCGCCCCTCTCTGAGTGGCCACCTGCCAGCCCAGCCACCTTCACCCAGGCTCTACCTTTCATGGGGCCGGTGCATGTGCCGTGTGGAACCACTTCCATCGTCTAAACAAACCACACGCTCACACATTCTTAGGCTCTCTCCCCTTCCTGGGCCGGAAGGTGTCATCATCAAAGGTCCCGCATC
Organism: Eidolon dupreanum; assembly: GCA_028627145.1. Taxonomy (NCBI): domain Eukaryota; kingdom Metazoa; phylum Chordata; class Mammalia; order Chiroptera; family Pteropodidae; genus Eidolon; species Eidolon dupreanum. The sequence continues at coordinate 2,008 of JAQQSQ010002504.1, read as the reverse complement.
CCAACGTCACCGCTGTCCTGTTCCTTCCCGTTTTCCAACTTGGAAAAGCCAAACCTCTTCTCTCTTCCAGTCTCTCTTTCAAATCCTGCCTCGGGCGTCATCAGCTCTCGGAGTTTCCCTGCACTTCCCCCTCGCCCACTGCTCACCTTCCTCCCCTTATGCCAACGTCTGCAGACCTGTCCTTCGCCCACGAGCCCAGGAACTCCTTGAGACCCGGGCTGGGTCTTTCCACTCTGTGTCCCCATGTCTGTGTCAGCGCCAGGCACAAAGTCCAGCTGCACACCAGACTCCACTGGGTGCATTAAAGGTGCCCACGGCCACGCCCTATGTGACGCCTATGAAGTCAGACAGCTCTGGGGCTGAACCCGGCAGTGGCAGAGTGTAAAAACTCCCCAGGCGATTCTGATGCCAGACGCGGGTCACGGCCACTAGTGTAATGGTTCCCAAAAAGGAGTCCCCAGACCAGCAGCATGAGCATCAGCCGGGATCTTGTTAGAGAGGCGTATTCTTTAGCCCCACCCACCAAGACCTGCTGAACCGGGAACTCCGAAGCGGGCCGAGCGATTCGCACGTTAGCAAGCTCTGCAGAAGATGCTCATGCACGCCGCAGGCGGGAACCACTGTCGCACTGGGTGTGGTGCCCATCACAGTCCATGAACGGGATTGTCGGGGTCTTCACCCCAACGTACTGGCTCTCAGTTTGCACGGCCATCGTCCCTCCTGGACACACGCAGTGGATCTAGCCTTGGTTTTGGAATCTTGTTCTCTGTCTTCCTCCTGTTTCTTTCCAGCAAGAATCAATTAATAACCAACCCCGCAGAAGTCACGGGACTTGTGTATGGATCGGCCAGCCTCCCGGAGGAGGGAATTTGCAGAAACGTTGCTTCACACTTATGTTGCCCCTGGAAGCTTGGGGCGGGGTTAGCTGGGAAAGCTGAGTGCGTCCGAACTGAGTTCTGTGTGTACAGGCCACTTCCATCCTTCTGCCGACCCACCTTCCAGTTACCTCCTGACTCTCTGCTTCTCAAGACTTTATTTGGCATGAAAAAATAGGACAGAGACTACGGCCATGCTACCCTGAACAAGCCCGATCCGATCTGATATCAGAAGCTAAGCAGGGTCAGGCCTGGTTAGTACTTGAATAGGAGACCACCTAGGAAGACCAGGTGCTGTAGTCTTAAAAAAATAAGAAAATAAGGGATTGTAAGCTGACAAGGTCCTTGCAATCTGTGAGATCAACCAAAGGTTACCTTGCCTAAAAAATAAATAAAAGTAGGACAGATCTTCACTTCTAGCCTCTCACAACCTCATCCCTACCTGGCTTAAACCGTTCAAACTCAGTGTATTCAAAACAACTCTTAATTTAAACGTTTTCCTCCTTTAGCCTGTGAGTGGAGCCACCACCATCCATTCACTCGGACCAGAAGTCTGGGTTCCTTGCCGGCTTCCTCTCTCTTCTTCATTCCACATCCTGTCAATCACCAAGTCCTGTTAATTCTGCTTCCTAATACCTCGTAGCGCTGTCCCCTCTCCTCCGTCTGACTGTTTCCTTCATCCCGGCTCCTCTCGTTGCTTGTGGGGTCACCCCCTTATCCCACTAACCACTCTTCTTGCCTCCACAGCTTAAAACCCTTCAGCATCTCTCTATCACCTTTCGAGGTAGATCCCCAGTCCCCGCGCTTGCACACAAAGCCTTTGCGACCCGGCTCTGCTGGGCCCCGACCTCTGGTCTCATGTCCGGGGCCCGTGTCTCCTGGCACCTGGGCTCCAGGAAGGCAGACCCGCCCGTCACGCTAAGTCTCCATGACTAAATGCAGGGCTTCGTCTCTCTGTGGACTGGACTTTCACATGTCTCTCAAATCAGTCCGTGTCATTCTTAAAAACCGGGTGTCTTCCACCTTCTCTGCAAAGCATCCTTGGGCCCTGACTCCTCAGTAGATGCCTTTGCTCTGTGGACCCATAACACCCCCACATATTCCTCCACTGGGTACGTTCCGCCGAGCGTACG
>JAQQSQ010002503.1:0-10704 GCA_028627145.1 Eidolon dupreanum | reverse complement strand
ATTCATTCATTCATTCATTCATTCATTCATTTTTTGCCATGTCTAAACTTTTTCTAAATGTTACACCTGATATTTTGCTGATTAAAAAACTTTTAAACCTGCTTTACCTTTCTCTAATCTCCTTTCTCTGCTTACCTGAACTATTGCAATATCGTGCCTGGTTTTTTCGTATCAGTTACTTACTTCTCACTCTGACTCTCTGATCCTTCTCTGGTTGATCGGTGGTTTTTAATGTTCAGGCTCCTTAATTTCTGGAGATGAAATCCCAATGGCCTTAGTTTAGAATACAGAACCCTTAACAATCTAATGTCAACCTCATTTCCAGTGCATCCCTCCTCTTCCAACTTACATCGCACTCTGCTCAGGACATTTACTGTTTCCTGGTCAGGTCAGCCTTTGCTAATACCATTCTCCACTCTTCCGCTTGGCGAACTTCTACCTGCCTGTTAGGATTTCTGTCAGTTTGGCCGTGGATTCTTTTCTGAACCCCCACCCCCACCTCCCACCATTAGAAACATTCCTTCCCTTCTCTGGGCTGCAGAGTCCTCTCTTGGTTCCTCTTCAGGCCTTAATGTGTGGTGTTATAGGCCCCTCTCGCCATCCTCTCATGGAGAGACAGGAGCCGTGTGAGAATGAGCTGGGCTCTCCACTGGTGTTTCCCAAAGTGTCTTAGACACTGCTTCTGCTGGGTCTTAGTCAATTCTTATACATGCTTATAGTGTTATAAATGCTGTTATAAATACCTTGCATGTAGGGAGGCAGTGTTATCATATCTTGTTGATGGGGAAACTAACAACTAAGAAGTGGCAGAGCCAGCTAGGACTCACCTGCAAGCAGTGTTGTTCCAAAGGCCAGGCTCTTAGCCACCACACTGAATTGTCCCTTAGGTTAATAGGTACTATAAGATACAAAGTTCAACAAAAAATGCCATTGTAACTGGGTTAAACAAAGTTAATAGGTGAATCTTCACTGCTGGGGGGTTTGGAGACTTCTCAGAGCCTTTCAGATGTTAATGTACATTGTGAATTTCCAAAAAAAGGAGGCTATAGTTAAATATAGTTAACAGCATTTTTCATACCTTTTTGGCTATTTTTTCCATAGCTTATCTTGCAGATTAATGTCTGTGAAATATAATTTGGAAAACAGTGCTTTGGATCAGTGTTTTCAAATTCATAGTACTCTAAAAGTTAATAAATTATCCAGGTTTTAAAGCAGACAGTTATAATTGTATGTGTGTGTACTATATATTTGTCACATTCCTCCCTGCCCCAGTTTTTAGATATCATTGACGTGCATCACTGTATAAGTTTAAAGTGCATAGCATAATGGTTTGACTTACATATATTGTGAAATGATTACTGCAGTAAGTTTAGTTAGCATCCATCATCTCATAGATAACAATAAAAAAGAAAAAAAAGAAACAATTTTTTGTAATGAGACCTCTTAGGATTTACTCTCAACAGTTTTCATAGATACCATAAAGTAGTGTCAGAGTCATCATGTACATTACAGCAGGTCCTTGAATAATACACTTTCATTCAGTGTCATTTTGTTATAATGTTGATGAGTTGCCCTAGTAACTTAACTCTTGTTCATATCAATTAGCCTGTAATAAAATTGGTTTCGTTATGTTGTTTCACTTAAAGTTGTGAAACTTGTTGACAATAAGTGAGGACTTACTGTGCATCCATAGAACTTTTTTATAACTTTAAGATTGTACCTTTTGACTACCTCCCTCCAACCCCTCCCTCCATCCACTGCCTTTAGTAACCACAAATCTAATCTCTCTTGAGTTAGTTTCGCTTTTTTGAGAGTTGGTGGGTAATTATACATATAAGTGAGATCATACAGTTTTTCTTTTTCTCTGACTTATTTCACTTAGCATAATGCCTTCAGGGTCCATCTGTGTTGCTGCAAATGGCAGAATTTCCTGTTTCTATAGCTGAATAATATTCCACTGTATATGTGCTACACTTCTTTTTTATCCATTCATCTATTGATGGGTCCTTAGGTTGCTTCCATATATTGGCTATTGTAAATAATGCTGTAATGAACATAGGGATACATATATCTTTTCAAATTAGTGTTTTGGATTTCTTTGGATAAATACCTAGCAGTGGAATTGCTGGGTCATATGGTAGTTCTATTTTTAATTTTTTGAGGAACCTCCAGACTGTTTCATAGGGGCTGTACCAGTTTGCAATCCCACCAGTATGAAACCTCTATGATGGTGAGGGTTCCTTTTTCCCCACACCCTTGCCAACACTTGTCGTTTGTTGATTTACTGATTATAGCCACTCTGACAGGTGTGAGGTGATGTCTCATTGTGATTTTGATTTGCATTTCCCTGATGATTAGTTATGTTGAGCATCTTTTCATATGTCTATTGACCATCTGCATGTCTTTTTGGAGAAGCGTCTAGTCAGGTCGTTTGCCCATTTTTTCATTGGATTGCGTGTTCTTTTTGGTATTAAATTATATGAGTTCCTTATATATGTTGGGTATTAATCCCTTATGAGATGTATCATTGGCAAATATGTTTCCTCATTCAGTAGATTGTCTGTTTCTTTTGCTATGCAAATCTTTTTAGTTTGGTGTCATCCCGTTTGTTTATTTTTACTTTGTTTCCCTTGCCCGAGGAGACTCCGTAAAAGTATCAGTAAGAACAGTGTAAGAGAGTTTACTACCTTTGTTTTCTTCCAGGAGTTTTATGGTTTCGGCACTTAGCACTTATTCTATATGTATCTGTCTAGTATTTCCAGCACCATTCATTAAAAAGACTGTCTTTACCTCATTGTATAGGCTTATTTCCTTGGTCATAGATTAACTGACCATATAAATATGTGGGTTTATTTTTGGTTTATCTATTACATTCCATTGATCTACATGTCTCTTTTTATGCCAGTACCATACTGTTTTGATTATTATAGCCTTGTAGTGTAGTTTGATATCAGGTAACATGATACCTCCAACTTTCTTCTTCTTTCTCAAGATTGCTGTGGCTATACAGGGTCTTTCATGGTTCCATATACATTTCAGGATTATTTGTTTGAGTTCTGTGAAAAATGTCATTGGTATCTTTTAGGGATTGAATTGACTCTATAGATTGCTTTGAGTAATATGGACATTTTAACAATATTAATTCTTCCTATTCATGAACACAGATATCCTATATCCTTCCATTTATTTGTACCTTCTTTAGTTTCTTTCTTCATTGTCATAGTTTTCTGAGGTCTTTTATCTCCTTGGTTAAATTTATACCTAGGTATTTTAGTCTTTTTGATGCAGATAGAAATAAAAAAAAGCAAAGCTGGGATAGCAATACTTATATCAGATAAAACAGACTTTAAAACAAAGGCTGTAATGAGAGACACAGAAGGACATTTCATAATGATAAAGGGATCAATCCAACGAGAGGATGTAACTTTCATAAACATCTATGCATCCAACATAGGAGCACCTATATATACAAAGCAAATACTGACAGACATAAAAGGAGAGATGAACAGTAATACGGTCAATATAGGGGACTTTAACATCCCACTGACATCAATGGATAGATCATCCAGACAGAAAATCAAAAAGGAAACTGGCTTTAAACGACACTGTAGATCAGATAGACCTAATTGATATTGTTGGTATGTAAAATGTAACCTATTTCTGAACATTAATTTTGTATCCTGCTACTTTGCTGAATTCATTTATTAGGTCTAAGAGTGTTTTGGTGGATTCTTTAGGGTTCCCTCTATACAGTATTATGTCATCTTCAAATGAGAGTTTTACTTCTTCTTTTCCAGTTTTGATGCATTTATTTGTTTTTTTTTTATTTGATTGCTGTGAGTAGGACTTTCAGTACTGTCTTGAATAAAAGCGGTGAAAGTGGACATCTTTGTTATGTTCCCCATTAAAAAAAAAAAAAAAGCTTCAGCTTTTCACCATTGAGTATGATGTTAGCTGTGGGTTTGTCATAGATGGCCCATGTTATGTTGAGGTATATTCCCTCTATTCCCACTTTGCTGAGAGTTTTTATCATAAATGGATGTTGAATTTTGTCAAATACTTTTTCTGCACTTATTGATATGATCATGATTTTTATCCTTCATTTTGTTTCTGTGGCATATCACATTAATTGATTTGCAAATATTGAACTGTCTTTGCCTTCCAGGAATAAATCCTACTTGATTATGGTGTATGATCTTTTTAATGTATTGCTGAATTTGGTTTGCTAATATTTTGTTGAGGATTTTTGTGTCTATGTTCATCAGGGATATTGGCCTGTAATTTTTTTATTTGTGCATTGTCTTTGTCTGGTTTTGGAATCGGGGTAATGCTGGCCTTGTAAAATAAATTTGGGACTTTTTCTCCTCTGCAGTTGTTTGGGATATTTGAAAAGAATTGATGTTAACTCTTTTTCGAATGTTTGGTAAAATTCACCTGTGAAGTCATCTGGTCTAGGACTTTTGTTTGTTGGGAGTTTTTTGATTGCTGATTTGATTTTATTAATAGTTTTTGGTCTGTTCAGATTTTCTGTTTCTTCTTGATTCAGTATTGGAAGAATGTATGTTTATAAAATTTATTCTAAGTTGTTAAATTTGTTGGCATATAATTGTAGTATTTTCTTATAATCCTTTATATTTCTGTGGTGGTGTTTGTCCCTTCCTTCCTTCCTTCCTTCCTTCCTTCCTTCCTTCCTTCCTTCCTTCCTTCCTTCCTTCCTTCCTTCCTTCCCCCCCTCTCTCTTTCTTTCTCTTTCTTTCTTTCTCTCTCCCCCTCTCCCTCCCTCCCTCCCTTCCTTCCTTCCCTCTCTGTCTCTCTCCTATCTTTTTTTTAACATGAGCCCCTCTCTTTTTCTCTTGATGAGTTCGGCTAAAGATTTATCAATTTTGTTTATCTTTTCAAAGAACAAGCTCTTGGTTTTATCTTTTTTATTGTTATTTTAGATTTTATTTTATTTATAACTATTCTGTTCTTTATTATTTCCTTCCTTCTACTGTGGGCTTTGTTGTTCTTTTTCTAGTTCCTTTAGGTGTAAGGGTATATTATTTGAGCTTTTCTTTTTATTTTAAGGTAGGCCTATATTGCTATAATTTCCTTCTTAGAACTGCTTTGGATGTGTCCCATAGACTTTGGGTGGTTGTGCTTTCATTTGCATTTTTCCTAAAGTATCTTTTGATTTCTTCCTTGATCTCATTATTAACCCATTCATTGTTTAGTAGCATGTTATTTAGTCTTCATGTGTTCATTAGTTTTTCAGTTTTCTTCCTATATTTGATTTTTGATGTTACACCATTGTGATCAGGGAAGATACCTGATGTGATTTCAATCTTCTTAAATTTATTGAGACTTGTTTTTGTGGCCTAACTTGTAGTCTGTCCTGGAAAATGTCCATGTACACTTGAAAAGAATGTATGTACTGCTGCTTTTGGATGAATGTTCTAAAAATATCAATTAGGTCTATCTGATCTACAGTGTCATTTAAAGCCAGTTTCCTTTTTGATTTTCTCTCTGGATGATCTATCCATTGATGTCAGTGGGATGTTAAAGTCCCCTACATTGACTGTATTACTGTTCATCTCTCCTTTTATGTCTGTCAGTATTTGCTTTGTATATATAGGTGCTCCTATGTTGGATGCATAGATGTTTATGAAAGTTACATCCTCTCGTTGGATTGATCCCTTTATCATTATGAAATGTCCTTCTGTGTCTCTCATTACAGCCTTTGTTTTAAAGTCTGTTTTGTCTGATAAAAGTATTGCTATCCCAGCTTTGCTTTTTTTTTTTATTTCTATTTGCATGAAATACCTTTTTCTATGCCTTTACTTTCAGTCTGTGTATGTGTTTTGATGTAAAGTGGGTCTCTCATATATAGTCTTGTTTTAAATAAAAATTTTTTTAAATGCAATTCATCCACACTGTATCTTTTGATTGGAACATTTAGGCCACTTACATTTAAAGTAATTACTGACAGATATATAGTTATTGCTATTTTATTTTCTGATTTTTTGTAGTTCCTTTTTGCTCTCATCTCTTGTGTGTTGATGACTTTCTGTAGTGTTATGTTCGGATTCCTTTCTTTTTATTTCTTGTATATATCTTCTAGATTTTTGGTTTGTGGTTACTGTGTGCTTTATATATATCAAGCTCTGTTTATAGCAGTCTGTTTTAAATCGATGGTTGCTTAAATTCAAATACATTCTAATATCGCTAAAGGTTTTACTCACCCACTCCTTGTTTGTTTTTGTCATTTTTTTTTTTTTTTTTTTTACTTTTTGGTGTGTGTTTGTGTGTATCTCTTTATTGTAATTACAAATGACCTTCCTTTTGTCATTTAACCTTTGTAGTAGCTTTATAGTTGGTTGATCCGCTGCTTTTACTGTTTTTCTTTGTCGGTAAGAATTTTTTCTTGTATTTTCTTATATTTTTGATCTTTTCCATTTAAAGTCCTTTTAATATTTTTGTAATACTGGTTTAGTGGTGATGAACTCCTTTCGTTTTTCCTTGTCTAGGAAATGCTCTCTTCTTTGATTTTCAGTGATAGTCTTGCTGGGTAGAGTAATCTTGGTATTAGATTCTTGCTTTTCACCACTTTGAATATTTCATGCCTCTCCTTTCTGGCCTGTAAAGTTTCCGGAGAGCAATCAGCAGATAGTTTTGCAGGACCTCCTTTGTAAGTAACTGCTTTTCCTCTTGCTATTTTTAAGATTCTCTGTCTTTCACCTTTGGCATTTTAATTATGATGTGTCTTGGTGTGAAGAGGATTCATCTTTGATGAATCTTCTTTGGGTTCATCTTGTTTGGGACTCTCTGTGCTTTCTGTACTTGTATGTCTTTATTTCAACAGGTTAGAGAAATTTTAAGTCATTACTTTTCCGAATAGGGTTTTCAATGCCTTGCTAGCGATTCTCCTTCTGGTACCCCTATGATGGGAATTTTGATATGCTTGATATTGTTCCAGAGGTCCATTGAATTTACCTCATTTTTAAAATTATTTTTTCTTTTTGCTGTTCTGATTGGATGTTTTCTGCTATCTTATCTTCCAGATTGCTGATTTGATTCTTTGCTTCGTCTAAATTGCTGTTGATTTTCTCTAATGTATTCTTCATTTCACTTACTGTGTTCTTCAGTTCTGATTGTTTTTTTCCATCTCCTTTTTATGTTTTCTGTTCTTTGTTGAAGTTCTCACTGAGTTCATATATTCATCTCTCAAGTTTACTGAGAATCCTTGCAACCAGTGTTTTGAAATTTGTATCTTGTAGATTGCTTGTCTCCATTTTATTTATTTTTCTGAAGTTTTGTCCCGTTCTTTCATTTGAGACATGTTTCTTTGTCTCCTCATTATGGCTGACTTCTTGTGTTTGTTTCTATGTATTAGGTAGATCTGCTATATTTCTGTCTTGACAGAGTGGCTTTAAATAAAAAGTGTCCTGTGTGGCTCAGTGGTGCAGTCTCTCTGGTCACCTGCCAGGTGCTCCAGGGCTGTCCCCTGTGTGGATTGTGTGTGCCCTCTTGTAGTTGGGTCTTGTTTGGTACTGGCATGTTGGTGGGGTTGGCCTTCAGGCTGATGGCTGTGAGGGCAAAATGTGACTACCATATGAGCTGTTGCCCTCCACTACTTATTGAAGAGACCATCTTTTCTCTACTGAGTATTCTTGTCTCCCTTGTCAAATATTGGTTGACTATATATGCTTGGGTTTATTTCTGGATTCTTGATTCTAGTCTATTGGTCTGTTTGTCTCTATGAAACACCATACTGTTTTGATTACTATAGCTTTATAATATAGCTTGAAATTAGAAAGTGTGATGCTTCCCATTTTGTTCTTTTTCCGGATGACTTTGGCTATTTGGTATCTTTTGTCGTTCCATATAAGTTTTAGGGTTGTTTTTCCTACTTCTTTAAAAAATGCCATTGGAAACTTGATAGGGATTGCACCAAAACTGTGGCTTTGGTAGTATTGACATTTTAGCAATATTAGAACTTAAAATTAATTAACACAGGATACTTTTCCATTTATTTTTGTCTTCATTTTCTTTTATCAGTGTCTTAGAGTTTTTAGAATAGAGAACTTTAATTTCCTTGGTTAAGTGTTTTCGATGCTACTGTAAATGTGATTGTTTTTCAGATGTTTCATTGTTAGTGTATAGAAAAGCTACTGATTTTTACATGTTAATTTTCTATCCTGTAACTTCATTGAATTCATTGATTAGATATAATAGTTCTTTCGTGGAGTCTAAGATTGTACACGTATTAAATTATTTGATCTGCAAATAGAGGCAATTATATAGTTGACCCTTGAACAACATGGGGGTTAGGGATATTGACCTCCTGTGCAGTCAGAAACCCACAGATAACTTCTGACTTCCCAAAAACTTAACTACTAAAAGCCTACTCTTAACCAGAAGCCTTACCGATAATAAGTCAGTTAACAAATATTTTGTATGCGTATTATATACTGTATTCTTGGAGTAAAGAAAGCTAAGGAAAAGAAAATGTTATTAAGAAAATCATAAGGAAAAGAAAATATATTTACAGTACTATGTTTATTGGTACCATAAGTTTACATCGTCTCTTTACAAGTTGAAACCCATATTATTCAAGGGTCAACTGTACCTCTTCCTTTCCAATTTTAATGCCTTTTATTTTTCTTGCTTTGTTGTTTCGGCACAGTCCGTTAGTACTATGTGGAATAGGAGTGCTGAGAATGGGCACCCTCATCTTGTTACTGATCTTAAAGGAAAAGCTTTCAACCTTTCCACTGAAGATGATGTTAGCTGTGGTTTTATCAAATATGGCCTTTATTATGTTAGTTTCATACTTAATTTGTTAAGAGGTTTTTTTTTTTTTTTTTTACCATGAACAGATGTTGAGTTTTGTCACATGCTTTTTCTGCATCTGTTGAGATGATCATATGATTTTTTTTCATTCTGTTAAGGTGATTTATCATATTGATAGATGTGTGTATGCCAAGCTACCCTTGCATCTCAGACATAAATCCTGCCTGATCTTGGTGCATGATCCTTTTACTGTGCTGCTGAATATGGTTTGCTATTTTTTTTTTTTTTTTTTTGAGAATATTTACAACTATATTCATCAGGAATATCGGTATAGTTTTTTGGTAGTGTTTCTTTCATGAATGTGGTATCAGGGTAATGCTGGCTTTGTAGAATGAGTTTGGGACTGTTCCTTCCTCTTTGGTGTTTGCAAGACTTTGAGAAGGATTGGCATTAATTCTTTAAATGGTAAAATTCATCTTTGAAGCCATCTGGTCCTGGGCTTTTCTTTGTCAGAAGAGTTTTGATTATGGATTCAGTCTCCTTGCTAGTTATTGGTCTGTTCAGACTTGTTATTTTTTCCTGATCTAGTCTTAGTAGTTTACATGTTTCTAAGAATGTTCTCAGTTATTCTAGGTTGTCCAGTTCATTGGCATATAGTTATCTCTAGTAACAGTGTAATGTCTCATTTTTTATTTATTATTTTGTTGAGTTGGGTCCTCTGTTTTCACAGTTAGTCTAGCTAAAGGTTTTTCAGTTTTTTCATCATTTCCATGAACCAGCGCTTAGTTTGGTTAATCTTTTCTGTTGTTTTCCTGTTTTCTATTTTATTTCTCTGTTCTTTATTATTTCCTTCTGCTGACTTTGGGCTCAGTCTGGTCTTTTCCTAGTTTCTTAAAGCATAGAGGTAAGTGGTCTATTTGGGATCTTTTTTGCTTCTTGATGTAGACATTTATTGCTATGAATTTCCCTCTTAGAACTGTTTTTGCTAGATCCCATAAGTTTTGTTATGTTGTGTTCCCATTTTCATTTGTCTCCAGATACTTTTTTATTGCTTGTTTAAATTTTTCTTTGATCCATTGGTCATTCAGGAGAGTGTTAATTTTCATGTATTCATGAATTTTCCAGTTTTCCTCTTGTTATTGATTTCTAGTTTCATACCATTGTGGTCAGAGAAGACACTTGATATGATTTCAGTCTTTCTGAATTTGCTAAGACTTGTTTTGTGGCCTAACATGGTCTACCCTAGAAAATGTTCCATGTGCATTTGAGAAGAATGTGTATCCTGTTGTGGATGGGTAAAATGCTCTGTATGTGTCTGTTAGGGCCACTTGGTCTATAGTGATATTCAAATACGCTGTTTTCTTATTGATTCTCTGGTTGGATCATCTACCTGTTGCTGAGAAAGACAGAGGGACCCTGAGTGTTTAGGGGAATTCAGTTTATATGTTACTCTCTAGTTCCCGTGAGTTACAGTTTAAAGACTTTGTTTACTCATATCCTTTGACGTGGCCATGCAGTGAGGAAGGGGAAGGGGAAGAGTATGTAGCTTGAAAAGGTAAAAACATGTATCTCGAAAGGCCTGCTGGCAGTTCCCAACCTTTAATCCATATGTTCCCTGTAGTTTCAGCCATAGGGGATGAATGATTTTATTTGTGTAGGGCACCACTTAAAGACCCTTTTTTCCTGTTTCCCCCTCACAGGTGTAAGAAATGGGTTGGTAGCAATCCGTGCCGAAATCTCTCTTGGTTCTGCAGGCGTCCTCTGGGCCTGGCCGCAGGGCTGATCAGCACACTGCAGTCTCTGAACGTAGCTTCATTAACATTTTAGTTCTCTTGCTTCCTCCCTCCATTACTATTAGGGTCTGTTTTTGGGGGAGGCAGTTTTTCAAGCTCTGAGGTCACGAGTAGAGGGTGCCACTGGCTGGGAGCAGCC
>JAQQSQ010002502.1:0-10705 GCA_028627145.1 Eidolon dupreanum | reverse complement strand
GGGCGTCTGGGTGCATCTCACCGCTGTGCTCCTAGGCGCCCCGTCGGAACGCTCGCACTTCTTCATTAGTGAGAGCGAACTCGTGAAATCTGTTTTTCACATATTTCATAACGAGAACATTTTTTTCATTTATTAAAAATTAGGTACTATTAATGGCTAGACGTTATTCCATTACATTAACTTAATTATCCTATTTCCCAGCACATCCTGGGGGCCGCTGCTACGCGCGTGTGGACGTTTCACCGACAGCCTACCCTGTGGCCAGCCAGCCACGCTGCATGAAGGACCGACACTTCGCCGAACGTCCCAGCTGGCCCGGCTGAAGAGGTTTCTCACAGGTGGTGTGTGCCGGCTGGCTCGTCTCCCAGCCCACCAGGGACCAGTGCTTGGCCTGAGACAACGAGGACAATGATGGCCTTGGCAGGGACGCGTTCCTGGTGGCTCCGAAGGACTTAGATGAGAGGTACGATCGCAAATGGGTGAGGGGACCCCATCCCGCCTCACCCAGCGCCCCTCCCAGCCACGACCCCGTGGGAGCAGCAGGACGTACACAGTTATTCACGGCGAAAACGGCAGCATGGGACACGGGGCCGCCTCATCCAGGCGCCACACCCCGCCGAAGCGGGTGCCCGGCCTAGGTCATCGATGCCTGGAGGGCCCTCAACCCTTGGTCCCCAGGAAACAACTTGAGGAGGGAGCCGGAAGAGAGGGGGGACAGAGAGATCCACAGAGAACAGAGCAGACGTGCCCACGAACAGACGGGAGAGGCCCCCACGACTCCCCAAAGCCGGAAGCAGATTCTGCTCAGCGTTTTGCAAAGAGCATTAGGATGAGGACGTGGGTCGGGGGGCGCCAGTTAAAACAACGGCTCTGGAGCGAACACCTTCGTGCGGACGCTCCGTCCCCGCAGGCGGAGGCTCGGGAGCAAGCTGCCGAGCCTGGGATGACCCGCGCACCTAAGGCCTCTGCTTCGTCTCCCTGCTTTCCAGAAAGATCCACCTTACGCTTTTCCAGGCCCCGAGAGAGTCTGGTCGTGAAGGAGGAACGGGGGGCGGGGGAGCAGCTTGAAGTGGCGTCCAGACTGGAGGGAGGATATGGAGGTCCGAGGTCCGACCACCTTACGCAGGAGGCGGGGGTGGAGCTGGCTCAGTGGGCGGGGCCAGCTCACCTGGGCCCACTTAGGGCGGGAGCCGGTGCCTGGGAGGGGAACAGGTAAGTCGCTAAGCTGTCGTGGAAAACGGGGACTCGCGCTGTTACCGGCACTGGAAAATGCCTAAAATCCCGTAAATACTGCAATCAAAATACTCTGTGCATGTCGAGTTTCTTTTGCTGAGGTGAACGTCACGTTCAGGCGGAGCAGCCTCTGCATTGGTCTCCTGTGACCCCCGAAATAAATGACCACAAACGAAGGGGCTTAAAGCAACAGAAACGTGTCGTCTCACAGTGCTGGAGACCAAAAATCCGAAAGCGAGGTGCAGGCAGGGCCACGCCCCTCAGAAAGCTCTAGAGGAGCGTCCGCCCTTGCTGGGGCAGCTCCCGGGGGCCGCCGGCGGCACGTGGCGTCCCCTAGCTCGTAGTCCTCTCTCTCCATCACCACGTGGCCATTTTCCCTCCGTGTCGCTGTGTCCACGTCTTCTTATTCGACTAGAGGCCACCCCAATCCAGCGAGTATGAGCTCGTTCCAATCTCGTGACATCCGCGAAGATCCCACGTCCAAAACGAGGTCCCTTCACTGGCGCCAATAGCTTGAACTTCGACACACCTCTAAGGGTGCGGGACGCAGCCCTAGACACCGTGTGCACGTATTTCTTTCGTTTACAGAATTATGGCGCATCTGCTTGTTTCAGCGTTGGGTCCTCACAGACAGGGTCTCCTATGCGCACGTTTTCTGTCGGAGCTCGTCCTACGTGGGCGTGAGGACGATCTCGTCACGTGGGGCCCAGTAATCCATGACAAGATGGCCATTCAGTATTTTTGTTCACTCTGTTTTTATAGAAACTCTTACGAGGAGTGAAGAGGCTGTGGGCGTCTCACTCTTAGCCACTCGGCAGAAGGCTGTGGCACCTGGGTTTTTGCTGTAAACGCTCAACACGATGATGATAGAAACTCGTTCCAACAAGACGTGTGATTATTTTTCTCTCCTCTTCACGCCACGGGCTTGGTGCCGTGACCTGCAGCGTGTTCTGTATGTTTCTGTTGTCACGAGATTCCTTTGGCTTTCTGCGTTTTTCCTTGTTGCTTTTTAGTTTTTTCCCCAAGTCCGCCGATGTGTCACAGCCACGTTTCTGTGGTGCGATGGGCACTTTCTCTCGTTCCGTAGCCGACCTGTCTCTTCACGGGCGAGTCCACCACGCAGGGAGGGGTTGGGGGCCCGCTCGACTTGGACTCCCCACTCCGAGTCCCAGACAGGCAGGTGTCGGGACCTGCGGCTTAGTCACAGAGCACAGCCTTCTGTCTTCTCCGGCTGTGACAATCCGGCTGCCTTGCCACCCCGTTTTCGTCTCTCCTTTGTCCCTTTGGGCGGCGTCCTGCACAGAACCCAATGCGAGGGAGAGGGCCCTCCATTACTCTGCTTCCCTCCCCCTCTCCCAGTAAAGGGCTCTCCCCTGCCGACTGCAAGCATCTTCACCCCATTCTGACGGCGGACGCTCTGACGTTCGAGGCCACTTGTGCAGGAATCTGCGCCGGGGCTGGGACTGGCTCCCCCAGACCCTGTCTCCCACGGCCCCCACCCCCTGATTTTACTTGCAGATGCTCGCCAGCGTGCTAAGTGCGGCAGCCCGCCGAGGAGCGTGGCACGGTGCCGAGACCATCTAGCAGCTTGCTGATGCATCGATTTGGCTTGGATGGGAGATTAGAACAGCTTTAATCTGCTGCGGCTGGACGGGGGGGCGCTCCCCGGAGGGCGCAGATCGTAGCATCGCAGCGGGCGGCGGCAGGGCTCACCGCAGCAGGGCGGGCCTGGCGGGCTAGGGGACAGACCTCGCATTCCAGGGCGGACGTCCCTCTGCGGAACTGTCCCCAGGACCGGTCGCTCCATAATGGAAATGTACAGACAGGGACTTTTTTTTTTTTTTTTTTTCCCTGGGAGCCCACATCAGGGTGGATAATTGAATTGAGGTCTTTAAAAATGGACGCGGAATGCAGTTCGGTCAGATGAGCATGGCAGATTTTCATAATGAGCACCCAGGAACTGGATGGGGTGTGGGAGGGAGAAGGGAGAAGGGGCTATTTTCGGAGATTAGAGCGATAAGGCCTTTGCCTGTTTTCATCGGTTCCTGCAGAATTTGACATATGGTAAACAGGAAAAGATAGTATTTAAAAACCCCATAAATACACAGGGCTGAAAAGAGACCCCGAAGCGGGGGGGTGGGAAGGCTGCCAGCTCCACGCCCCTCGGCTTCAGCCGTGTCGTGGCGAGAACCAGACCTGCCAACGCCGGCGGCCAACGCAGACGGTCAGAGACGCGGGCGGAGCGCGCCCTGGGCCGCGCCGATCAACGCCGGCCAGTGGCGCCCGAGTTCCCCGGCTCCCTCCTGCGACGCCCGCTGGTCCCTGCGTTTAGAGCCACGAGCTTCAATGACGCTACCCACTCACTCCAAGAGGAGTCGGGCTCTAGGCCGACTTGATTTGACGCATTCCTTTGTTTTGTGGCTTTTTGTCAAACTCTCAAATTAACACAATGCTATGTGGACTGTTTCACGTCTCGACACAACGCGGCTGACTCGAGATTACAGTTGGGTCGAGCTTTTTAGAAATTTGCACTGACATCATAATCATATCATAACAGAAACGTAACGAAGCCTCACAACTTGGCGTGGATGTGTCTATTGTCAGGGTATGGCGTCGAAAGAGCCTTTTATGCGATTACTAATGCAGCTTTGCGCTGAGGTATTTTTAAAGTGTCAAGGCAAACAGAGCCATCATAAAAAATAACATTTGCCTCTGTCACTTAAAAAATCCTACTTAGATATTTGGTTAGCTAGGTGATGAAATGGTATTTTGTTTGTTTGTTTCCAAATGCATGGAACCAAGAGTAGGGAGATGTGCATTATTATCCTAATTTGTACCCTATTACTGCCACTCATTGTTTTCGTGACATTTGACAATAGTAGTATTTGCCCTGCCTCTGAGGCGCACGGTGATGGGAAGAGATATTTGATGAGAAAGCGCTTAGAACAGTTAAATGTACGAAGACAATCTTAAAGCCAGAACAAAGTATTTTTGGTAAATGAGTAATAATGGCAGTGTAAAATACTTCATTTTGACTGGAGCTAATTCAGTATTACAGGAAATTCTAACTATATATCTTCCAAGTAAAAGTTTCCATCTTTCTTCAAGACAGGAAATTGTACCACCATGAAATGTGGGGTAAAAAAGATTTTATTTTTAGTATGAACCAGGCTGTGCTAAGGCACCACACTGGTACTCGACAGCGTCCCCACGCACGTGCGTTTACGGGGTCAGCCGCGCCGAGCAGGGAAGAGCAGCAAAGTCGTGGCCGTGGCGCTTGACCCGTGCGGGCGGCCAGCAGGGCCTTCTTCCACCACGCTCACTTCTCTTCTCCTACTCTGGAAGGAGCGGACCACGTTTTCCTTGGTGCCGGGGCAAAGAGCCTTCTCGAAGAGTCTTTGGAAGGGTGTGTCTAATATGTCGAGCCAAACAAAGGGTGCGCTGACGATTCGATCGACTGCAACCCTTTTCACGACGGCCGGGGACGATGGCTAGGGAGGCCCGCACCGGTGTGGACCTTGGGGAGCGACCGGTCAGAGGTGAAGGAGCAAGATTTGTCCCCTGCCTGCAACCACAGTGGGTCCGTCTCACCCGCCTGGCGTGGTCTGAGCTCTCACACGGGGTCGCGACCGGGAACTCAGAGCTGTTGCCCGTCACATGTTTTGGTGGGAAAAAATTGGTGGAGTGGTGACCACAAGAAAGAACTCCTCGCTTTGAGCCATTTCCTGGGCTAAATACAGAAACGTATATTTAAAGGCGAAAAGCAAATGATTGAGGATAAAACACATTTTTTTACCCCCAAAGTAGATGAATGGGTAAGCACTGAAATCTAAATATAAATGAATTTCTCAGGTTATATCTACATGATACCTAAGCGACTGGTTAACCTCACGCAGTCAGAGTGATTTGCTATCTACAAACAATTACTCTGACAACTGATTTCGAATTGACTAATTTGTCGGTTGCTTTTAAAAGGACAGATTTATATTTTATCAATTAATTGGTTCAAAGCACTTAAAGCAGTTGTCACTGCATTCTTCACAGGGAAATGTGCATTTGCTACAATCAACAACACTGAATTATTTGCAATGATCCTGTAAGTTTTAGAACCAAGCACGCATAGTTGAGCATTTATGAATTTAGAAAACACTTAATGAGGTGTTCCTGTATAAGATACTGAGAGAGACCTGGATAGTTTTAAGCTACCTATGCTTATACTCCAATTTCCAAAACTAATATTCACTTTGCAACCATGCCAACCATCTTGTACTTTTAAAAATTAATTCTGAGGCATTGTAGAATAATACCATATAATTGGAAAAAGTAGCCAATCAAACCACACATGAACGTATATCGAAATTATTTTCTATGGGACTCTTTTTCAAAGAGCTCTCCTTAATTATTTATCACATCACTAAGAACCAACAAAATTCACTGATTACTTAGTACAACTTTAAAAGTTTTTGTGTATGTTTATATATACATCTCTATTATAGATATATTAATAGAAATAAAAAGAATGGTTCAAAGAAGCTCCATTATACCTCTAGTAATTATTAATCTGTGACCCATCTCATCTCATCCATACCTTCTATCCACTCTCCCCTTTTTAAACTTTATTTTATCTTATATCAAAATTGTCATATTCACTGCTTACTATTCTCATATCAAAATTGTCATATTCACTGCTTACTATTCTCTGCCACCTTTTTGGCGGTAAAGCCCACATAACGTAACATTTACCATTAGCAACATTCACTGAGTTCACAGTACTTTGCGACAGTCAGCGCTGTCTAGTTCCAGAATGCTTTATCACCCTAGGAGGAAGCCCTGAACCCATCGAGGTCACTGCCTTTCCTGCCCTCACCCCTGTCCCTGTGAAGGTTTAGACACGAGGACCTATAAAGGTCACATCAAAGCATGTGATCGCCTGACACGTTTCTACCTTGTGATATTGAACTTTATTAATTTTAGCTAAATTGAAAAATACGGTGTTAAACTTCATGACTGGATGAGAAAATGAAGACTGATTTAGAAAGAAATGTAAGTCCTACTGTCTACGTGATTCCAAAAGTCAGGCTGGACGAGCTTAGGGCACCCACATGATGACGATGCGTGCGACAGCTCCGGGGCCAGTCGGCGTCCACCTGCACAGCCTCCGTGCCTGCCCTGGGCGGGCGGGCGGTGGGCTCGGGAGTTCCCTGCCTCATCCCCTCTCCAGGCTCACTGCTACACTGAAAAGGAGTCTTACATAAGGTTATTTGAATTGTAAAAGTTATGCGTTGACTCATTTTTTAAGTAGATATCTATGTCTCCGGCCTAGTTTTGGCTTAGTGGAGGGTTGACCTCTGGAGAGAGAGATGAGCTCAGTCTTGGAGAGGAAACCCCCTGTTCCAGCGGGAAGGTTTGGGTTGCTCGGGTGCTGGGGGTGTCCCAAGGACAGCCCCCGGAGGTTCTAGGTTTGATTCCATGGGAACCATTTTACAGCTTTGCAAATTGTAGATAGCCGATAACGACGCAAAGTGCTTCTTGTCCACAGGCGCCCAGAGTCTGTGGGCAGAGGGCTGAACCCCACCCCACCGTGGAAAACCCAGTTTGCCTCTCGACACTCTGTTACTCCATAAACATTGGCGCTTTTTATTTCTGCTTTGAACTGGTTGCGACATCTGCTTGGTTCTCTCCTTGACTGAGTTCAATAAAACAGTTCATCTGTTGACTTGGTATTTGTCTGACAGTCATGATTTTATCTATTATGAAAATTGCTTTATTTATAGATTATGTCCTTGACCTCATAGAGCAGAAAACCTGTAGAATGAAGAAAAGCGAAGAAAGAAAGTTGGACAGATATTACTGATAACCCTACCTAACAAATCAGGGTTCTGTTTTATTTTAATAAATATATAGATAGTTATTTTTGGTAAAATTGGACTTATTCTGCACACACTGGTTGGTAATATGGCTTTTTTTTTTTAAAGCGATATACCAGGCAATAAACATTCTCAATATGTCCACACGCAAGTCCAGTGCTCTGAACTGCAGTTCGCAGTAGGAATCAGCTAAATAATTACGACTCATTCTGACACACAAACATGCTGTGGGCATCACAGCCGCAAAGGAAGATTCAGATTTGGAGGAAAAAGAATCCAATGGGACGCAAGAATACGAAGCGTCTGTAGACATGTGTAGTTTTGGGAAAAATATCCACCCTGAGCCCATACTCAACTGGGTGTGTTGCAAGGACCTTATTTTCCTCCTGTTTTTTTGAGCCTCGTTGATGGAGTTCACTCAGAACGGGGGCTCACGCTCTCATCTTACTTTTGGGGTGAAGCCGAGTGAGCACGCGGAGGGGTGTTTACGTGTGGCACACTCACGTGGGTTGGAAGGTTCCAGCATGTGCCGTGCAGAATGGTTTTATCATGGAAATTCAGACATCTTGCTGGGACCCGCTGTTTGGTGTCTGCTTCGTAACGACCAAAGCCGAGTGGCCCGCCACACGGGGCAGGGGTGTGCCCTGAGCACCCCACCTGTCTTTCCAGAAACCGATGAGAAGACATGCCGGGCACCCCATGGTTGACTCGAGGCTTGGGGATCATCAGTGAAAGCTTAACTGAAGGGCACAGTATGCCCAAGTGTCCCGACGGCCTTAGAAAACCAGAGTGGATTCATCGTTCCAAATCGATCTAAACTGTTCTCGAAGTTATTTTTGGTTTCTGTAGCCTTGGAGGGTTTGGGCTACAAGGCTCACCACCGTGGGAAGCGGTACGGCTGTCTACCTTCCCAGCCATGATTTCCACAGGGTGAGCGGAGACCACCAGGACCCCCCAGCTTCCTGTCCCTGTGCCCGGACAAAGAGAACAGAGGACGCTGGATCTCTCCCAGGTGCTTCCGACGCTTCTCCTGCCCCTTGCTAAAGATAGGACTGGGCATATTGTAAGACAATTGTTTCTCCGCTTTCAAGCCGGCCTTGCAAAATGCTAAATACCCCTTGAAAAAGAACCAAATTGCTGGAAATTATCCTAGAAGCGCTACAGAAGACTTCAACAGATTTTTTTTTTTAAAGGAAGCTGTCAATGAATGGTTCTAGTCACTTGCTCATTTGAAAAGGACTAGTTTATTCGAAAAGGCAGAAACAGAGAAAATACGGAAAGAATGTGGATTAACTGCTCTTTTGTTTTGGAAGGTGACTTGGTGCTTTGCTCTCTGCAGTGGTCCTAGGTGAGCAGAGATGTGTCTGAGGACCCAGGGAGGAAATGGGTGAAGAAAATCCTGGTGGGATCTGGGGCTCTTGAGACACACACTTCTGGTCATTGCAGAGTTCACGTTTTCATGTGGCTTTGTTAACCTTCCGCATGTGTGCACAGGCTGGTTTGGGGGCGTTTTCTCCAGTTTTCGGTGGGAATCGATGGAGCCTGCTGGGGGCGGGGGCCACGTCTAGGCTTCGGCAGCTCTGCAGACGCTGGGGAGGCGGGACTCCTCTCCTGAAGCGCAGGGGGCGGCCTCAGTCACCCTGCTGCCAGAGCGCCCGGGGCCCGGGGAATGGGGTCTCCTCCCTAAACTCTTCTGATCAGTGGACTTGGCGTGGTTGAGTAAGCATTTGGCCGGTAAGATTCAGACGGAAGACAAAACCGTGTTCTACCGGGGCGAAGGCTTCAAGTGGGGATCGGGCTCGAAATGTGTCGCCAGGCCGGACATCAGCCCCATGCACGTCAAAGCGAGCCTCAGAAACTCCTCGGACTTCGTGATTTTCGCCTGTACTGCGTCACGATGTTGTACATCGGAAACTAATATAATGTTATATGTGAATCGTATCTCAAAAACTACGTGATAAATTGTAGTTGTTTTAATTAAACTTTTAGGGAGAAAAAGTTAAAAAAAAAAAAAGGAATTCATTGAGCTGGGCAAGGATGTGCATTTTTTTGTACAGATGCCCAGATTGAGAAGAAATTTTCATCCGGACAGGACGATTTCTTCTTTCAGTATTGTTTCCATAATACCAAGCATTACACGGCGGCCATGGTATGTACACTCGACAGATGTATTTTGTACATGTAATTAGTGCGATCCGAAATCTTTAAGGGTGAGATTGCCTTTGGAACTCTGTAGAGAAAGGAGACTGCACAGTTCAGTCCAGAAAGTCACAGCAGCTGCTGGCCCCTCATAGAACCCGTTACATGTGGTCCCCACGCCGTCTCCCGAATGCCCCTCAAAATCCTGTTGCGAAGGTCTCAGCCCGCCCTTCTCCTTCCCCGTCACGTAAGGAAGTCATGATCCTTGCTCTCTCCTTTCGTTATGGGTTTGCAGGAGCAAGAAGGATGTTGGGCATTTCAGAGGGGATGGGAAGGCTCCCCACCGGTCACAGCTATCGAGGCCACCGATGACCTAGTGCTACGTGCGTGTCACCACCCAGAACCACTCTCTCCTGTCCTCACCTCCTCGCCGTCAAGTTTTAAATTTCCCCAGACAGTGTAAAACTTAACGAAAGCCCTGGGGTATACAATAGCATTTTGCAAACAGGAATCTGTGACTGCTGTGAATCATCACTCGCAGCAGGGACCCAGAAATGTGAATTGTGGGAGGGACACACAGAGGCTCCTCTCTTTTTCGCTGGGAATTTATTACAGGCGGGTCATTATTTACAATGCGCCATTCACATCCTCTAAAGAGCCAATAAACTGGCTGCTGAATATGCATTTTGCTCTGTGGTGAACACAGATGTTTCCAGCTAATATCCATTTCATTTAATTTCTTTTCTCCCTTTTTTTTTTTTTAATTCTATCTTGCTATTTCTGTAGCAGCTGGGTAACTATTTGCCCGTCTTCGGTTTGGGAATCACTCCTCATATTTATTATCGTTGTTGCCATTCGAGTTGTTGCACTTACGGGTCTGTCAGCATTTCCATTAAAAGCTACTGTCTGTGCGAGTTCAAAACCGGGCCGGCGAAGTTTTCCGTGGGTTACATGTTGGGCATATGAGGTCCCAGCTTGGGATCAAATCACTTGAACAAAGTGTGGAAATAAAATCGGTTAGGATGCTGGAGTGTTATGGGTTTGCGAGCTGAAACAAAGCAGGGGATGAGGATACCGACTTCCAAAGCTGTTTTTCGTTTCTGTAGATAAATCACTGCTTTTTCCAACTACACCTATTATTATTATTATTATTAAACAATCATCTTGCAAGCTTGCTAAGGTTTCGTGGAGAGAAGAAAAATTGGCGGTGATAACTCAGTGACGACTCTCAGAAGCGGATTTTCCGGCACTTAAACTCTGGGTGGCGACCCTGTCTCGGTGGGCTTCTGTTGTCATCGTGGGAACGTGCCCCGAAGGCACCTGCGCACCGTCGCCATGCGGTGCGCCCCCCGCAGCGCGGTGGCCACCGCTGTTCATCCCCACATGTAACGACGCTTCCCCATGGGCTCATCCTCCTGGCAAGGACCGAAACAAGCAAACTAGCCAATGTTTCTCAAGCACCTGCC
>JAQQSQ010002501.1:0-10709 GCA_028627145.1 Eidolon dupreanum | reverse complement strand
CTCGGGTGGGGGCTCAGCTTTGCGAACCCAAATGCTTTTTAATTGAAATTTTTTTTAATTCAAAAAGGATTTGCTGTTTGTACGCGAGTGCAGGTTTTCCTTATGCGGGAAACTAATGTCTTGAGTAAACAGATCTGGGCCCAAATCCACCTTCAAAGGTACTTGCTGTTTGCCCACGGGAGTGAAAGGGCTTGTAGAAGCCGCCCTAGTCTCTTGGGCAAACACTTTGGGGCCTGGATCCCCGGGCAGAGGATAGCGTCTGTGGGAAGGGTTATCCGCAGCCTAAGGGGGATTATGTCGGGGGACATATGTTGAAATTTCATTTGGGGAGTTAGAGAAAACAAGAGGGGGCAGTCATGCTTTCTCCAGCCAAGACAGCCTAAAAAGGGAAAAATGCGAGGGCAGGGTGGGGGGACAGCGCTGTGTGCACTGTGGGGCTCGGGCCCCTTTGAGGGGGGCAGCGCTGTGCTCAGGCTGAGAGTCAGGAAAAGGCATTGTGTGCCCTGGGACTCCTCCCTGCCTACCCCCCGCCCCCCGCCCCAGAGTGGGAGAGAGACCGGAGTTCAGCAGTTCATCCCTGAAGGCCCGTCTGTGGCCCGCCTTACCAGTGACCCTGTCCCCACCCCTGGCCACAAAGACTGGCCTTGGGACTCTGCAAGGTTCTGGCCAGCCAGTCGCTTGCTCAGGCTAGGAAATGCCCTGTTCCCCGTCCCCCTGCCTTGGTCCAGAAAGCCATAGCACCCTTCCTGGGCTCACTCCTGCCAGCTCCCAGGTCTGCGGAAGACCCAGGCCTCTGGCTGTGGCCTTCTGGGAGCTACTGCTGCCACCTCCCCTCATGGGCTCCCTGTATGGAGCAGCCCCCAGCAGCTCAAGGAGGCCTGACTGCCCCCCTGCTCCCCACCCCGAGGAGCCTGGCAGAGAGTCCTGGCCCTACACAGCAGGGTACAACTCAAGCTTCCAAAGGGGATGCAACGCAGCCCACAGCCCACAGCGGTCTGGGGGCCTGGCCCCAGGTGTGCCCCCTCATCTGAGAGCGGCCCTAGCTCTGCTCACCTCTGCTGCTGCCCTAGGCCAGCAGCTCCCAGACATGGTCTCGGAATGGCCAGCATGAAGCCACGTAGGCCCCTCCCCACCCCCTTCGGTTCCCCGCCCCAGCCCCCCTCTTTGGCCCACTCCCATCCACATCTGCTCCCAGGCCCCACTGATCGGGCCACAGAATTGCCCAAACTGGTCCCCAGAGCAGCAGCAGCAGTTCACCTAGGAGTGGGTGGAAAATGCAGAATCTCAGGCCCTACCCAAGACCATCTGAGTCAGAGTCTGTATTTTAACGGGACCCCCAGGAGTTTTATCGGCCTGCTGTTAACAGCTACTTTCAGGCCTGCATCTCATGCCCTGGGCGCCACCGTCTCCCCGCCCCTGAGGTCAGGCTGCACGCACCTGTCCACATCTGTACCTATCTCCGGAACCTTCTCCCACCTGGAACTGCTCCCACCGAGGCCCTAGGTCCTCCCTGCTCTCCCTCCTGTGTTGCGCATTTGGGTTCAT
This sequence comes from Eidolon dupreanum, assembly GCA_028627145.1. NCBI lineage: Eukaryota > Metazoa > Chordata > Mammalia > Chiroptera > Pteropodidae > Eidolon > Eidolon dupreanum. Next base: position 9,164 of record JAQQSQ010002501.1, on the reverse strand, counting down.
GGCCGGGCACCAGCCAGCCCCGGTCCCTCCCCCAACAACCTCGTGGGCCCTCATCCGGCCCCAGTGCCCGGCACAGGGTGGACGTGGTGGGTGCCGCCCGCCCGAGCCAGTGAGGGAACGCTGCCTGCTGTGATGCTGCTGAGCAGCCACCAGGTGGCGCTATCGCCCAGGGTTTTGCCCCAAGGCCACCTCCTCTAGAGCCACACTGTGCTGGGAGCTGGCGTCCCCAGGCCTGGGCCTGTGCCCGGGTCACCAGAGCGGGAAGGTGAGAGGGTTGGGGGCGGCTTTCATTCTCCCGAGTCGCCAGCAAATGTGCAGTGAGTGCCTGCCAGGGTCAGGCGGGCCCTGACCCTGCTGCACCTCATCCCTCCCCCACAGCGGGCCCCCGGAGTAGCGGTTGTGACCCCATTTTTTTTTTTTTATTGAGGTATGATTGACACATCTTAGTTTCAGGGATACAACGTAATGATTCAATATTTGTGTGTATTAGAAAATGATCAGAGTAGTTAACATCCATCACCATACAGAATTTTTTTTTCTCGTGATAACTTTAAAGATTTACTTTCAGCATCTTCCAGATACAGCGTACGGCATTGTTAACTGGTCACCATGCTGTACACTGCAGCCCCAGGACTTACCTTACGGCTGGAAGTTGGTACCTTTTGACTTCCAGCGCCCATTCGCCCACCGCCCACACCCTGCCGCGGGCAACCGCCAGTCTGTTCTCTGTTGTGTCTGTGGGTTTGGTTAGGTTTGAGTGTGTGCGTGTGTCTTTTTGGTTTTTTTAGATTTCACATCCGAAAGAAATCATGTGGTACTTGTGTCTCTCTGACTTATTTCACTTGGCATAATGCCCTCGAGGTCCTTCTGTGTTGTCGCCAAGGCAAGGTTTTATTGTTCCTGTGGCTGAGCGATATTCCACGGTGTGCATATGCCTCCTTTTCCTTATCCATCCCTGTAGTGACGGACACTTAGGTTGTTTTCCTGTCTGGGCTGTTGTGAATAATGCTACAACGAACATAGGGTGCGCACGTCTTTTCAAGCTTGTGTTTTCATCTCCTTGAGATAAGTGCCCAGAAACAGAATTGCTGGGTCACATGGTGGTCTGTTTTTAATTTTTGAGGGCCTGCCATGTTTTCTGTGGTGGCTGCTCCAGCTTACAGTCCCCCCGGCAGTGTGTGGGGGTTCCCTTTTGTCCACATTCTCAGCGACACTCCTTTCTTGACATTACCCCACGTCAGAGGTGAGCTCCCTGGGGTTCAGAGAGGAGAGGCCTGCCTAGAGTCACCCAGCAACAGGTGCTGTTTTTAGGGGCCACAATCTTTTCAGTGTTGCCAGGGCCTTGTGGCTCCAGTGGCTGCTTAAGGCTGCTTGCCTCTGCTAGTCACACAGGGACAGGACCTGCCCAGGCCTCCCCCTCCCCCGCACCAGGTGCCCACACCCAACCCCAGCCCAGATCTGCACGTCTTGGGTCAGTCCTGTGAGACCGGCAGGCGGGGGGAGCTGAGGACACAGTTACGCCTGAAACCTGGCAGCTCAGCTGTCTCCTCGCTCAGTGGGGTCCCAGAAGTGACTCCTTGCTGCAAGCAGCCCACTTTGGGGGTGCTGGTGCTGGGCAGGCCTGGCAGGAGGGGGTGAGCAGGGGCATGTGGTGGAGGCCACGGGGTGGGGTCTGCAGCCCTCCCTGTGGAGGTGCCCAGCAGTCACCCTCCTGCTAGGGTGATTCCATCCCACTTTCCTATCAGCCCCCCACCACGTCCCCCGAGTTGATGGCTTTGAGTGGTGGCCAAGTCCAACGAGGCAGCTCCACTTTGCTGTCTAATGTAGGGAAGCCCTTTTATGACAATTCTGCTAAAGACGTTTTAAATGTTACTTTAAATTAGTGACGACCACTGCCCTAATCTAAGCTCTCTGTTCCTAAACCCCATGGGGCCACATGGCTGCCTCAGCATAGAGTCCCAGGCTGTTCCCCACGGCCCTGCCCCCGGCCCCTGCAGCCTCAGGCCTGCAGCGCCTGCTGGGCCCAGCCGGCAGCCTGCGGGCCTGTCTCTGCCGGGCGGACACGCCTCGCCTGCGCCCCGCCTGCCCCCACTCTGCCTGGCCTGCGGATGCTGAGATCCCATCCGACCTTGAAGGTGAATTTCAGGCGCCCTGTCCCTCCCACAGAGGCACTGACCCTTCTCTGAACTTCACAGACTCACGTCTGTGACCCTGGGTCGGTAGGTGAGCTCCGGTTCAGGGCAGGCAGCAGGCTGGGCTGAGCACAGGTGCGCTGCGGCCGGGCCAGGTGGCCTCTGGGTGCTGCCTGGAGACGCTGCAGGTCCTCGTCAGTTAGGACGGCAGGGGCAGGGTGTGTCCCGTGTCACCCGCAGTGTCTGCTCTCAGTAGTGCTCAGGAGGCACTTGAGTGCAGTGGCAAGTCAGGGGTCCCCCGAGCCTGGGGGGAGCAGCCGGCCTCAGGTCAGGCTCGGGGTGGAGTCCCAGCTCTGCCCCGTACCAGGGTGCAACTCCTGTCACAGTAGGGTGACGGGGGCCGTTTGCCAGGCTGTGGGAGGCAGGAGGGCAAGCAGCCCGGTACGTGGTCCGCTTGAGGCTCACAGCGTGGGGCGCTGCTGCTGCCGAGGCCTCCCCTTGCAGCACGAGGGGCAGAGACTGAAGGGCAGCCATCACGGCAAACAAGCCACCACCGGAGGCGGGTGTGCGCCTCACGGCCGCACGGTCACAGTCCACGCACACGGGCAGGGCAGCCACGCCCGCACGTGGGTGCCCAGCGGGGTGGCGCGAGGGCCTGTGCGTGGAGCGCCGGTCCCCAGCGTCCTCATGCTCTGCGCTTCTGTCCCCTGCAGTACGAGTACAGCTTCCGCACGGAGCAGAGCGCGGCCGCCCGGCTCCCGCCCAGCCCCACCCGGTGTCAGCAGATCCCCCAGTCCTGAGGGCCCAGAAGACGCATCATCATCCGCTGCCCGGACTACTGAGCGACCCGCCCTCGCCCCGCCCTCTGCCTGCCCCCCACACTGCCCCACCCCGTCTGTGGGCTCTGCTGGGGGACGCAGGGCAGCTGAGCTCGTACATCCTCAGCCATCGGCTTGCCTGACGTGACACCCCACCTCCCTGGGGACGTTGTTCATAACTCGACTAATCTGTGTGTGCTGTAGTGACAAGGCTCCCGACACGTCTGTGTGATGACCAGTTGTCCTGCAAACAACCCTACCCACCCCGGAGTCACCCCTGAGGGCCCTGGACAATTGCTCAGGCCGCCCAGTGACGCCACCAGACCCCTTCACTCCCGTCGCCCACCACTAAGCCATCGCTTTCTTCCTGGACGACCCCGAGAAGGCAGCGGCTTTTCCCGGGACCCTCCGGGGCTCGCCGATGACCCGGGGCAGCCGTGCGACACGTCCCTCACGCCAACGGCACCAAGCACCCCAGGTTCTACGGCGACCCTGAGAAGCCAGCAGCGGAAGAAGCCCGTGGCCTGAGCGGACCCGAGCCTGGCTCCCTGCCCCGCTGTGGACACCTCCCGCTCGGACTCATCACTCAGTTCGCACACTGGACATCCCAGGGTGGGGAGCAGCATGCCCCAGCGGCAGGCACGGAGGAGACTGGCCGTCCCTGCGAGCTGGCAGAGTGACCGGCACTTGCTTGGGTGTGAGTTTTGCTGCCCGGGACGCTGTGTTCACCCACTGCACACCCACTTTCCCCCGAAGGGCTCCTCTCTGCAACACCCACGTGCCAACAGCAGCACCAACTGCCTCAGCCTGGCCCCCTGACCCGGTGACCCCAGCACAGGCCCTACCAGGGCACTGGGGAAGGGGCTGTGTGAGCCAGTGCCCAGCCCAGGCGGCCGTGGACCTGTGGTCACCCAGCTCCTCAGAGCCCGGCTGTGTTTTGAGGGCCTCTGCCAACAGGGACCGTTGTTTTAAAAAGTCCATCTGACCCAGGTCACCAAACCGGGGCTGACCCTGACATTTCTGCCACAAAAGGCCAGTGGACAGACACAGTGCTGGCTGCCAAGTTCCACTTCACATACGTTTGCCATGAGAACGGGGCGGGGGGAGGGGGGTGCCGCCATCCCTGGGGACGTGGGTCCTGCCCCTTAGTGACCTGCCTTGTCTGGCTGTCAGGGTTTGTCCTGATCCCAGATAACCTTGGTGTCTTCCACCTGGAAGGCCACCAGTTGGTTGACACTTGGGACGGGGGTGGCTTGGCGTGTGTCTGGAGGCTGCCATGAAGCGTGGCAAGGTTCCCCCACCAGGAGGGCGGGTGGCACGGGGTTTCCCGGGTGGCGGGGCTGCAGCAGGAACCAGTCAGCATGGCCAGGAGAGCGGCTGCTGGCTGAGAAGCAGGGTGGGCGCCAAATACCTCGCAGACTTGCTTCAGCCCTGCCTGTTCTCGCCCCTCCGCCCTCCAGCTCCATTCTGATGGTTCCCGATGGGTGATGGTTGCCTCTCCCCACCTCCTGAGGCCTGAGGGCGTCCCTCTGCCTCCCACGTGGCAGGGCCATTCACTCGTAGAGCCGGGAGGCTGCGGGTGGGGACAGCAGCCCCTACAAGGACCTTTTGGGGTTGGTGCTTCACCAGGACTAACTGGTCTTAAATGTCCCCACTGAAATAAGCTAGTTGTGCCTCTGGGGAATTGAGGGAGCCCCATGGGGCCCAGAGAACCTGTGTCTATTGCTGCTTTTTTGGATGGGTGGCTGGTTCAAAACCAAGTGACCTATGTGACTTGAAGCCCCACAGAGGGTGATGTCCAGCAGGCTTGGGGCAGGGAGGCGCAGAACTCCAATGACTTCAGTCCATTTGGTTTGCGGACTTTGTCCTTCAATCTTTTTTTCACATGACCTCTGGCCAGTGATGCCCAGTGGCCCTTCTTCCTGACTGACAGGCATCTGCAGGTCTGACGGGCCTCACGGGTCCAAACAGGATGCCGTGGGGACCCTTGTCAGGCAGCAGGAAGGCGCAGCCCAGCGGTGAGGGCGGTTGTCAGGGGAAGGAGCAGAGGTGGCCACACCTCCCCCTTCACGCCCTTGGGACCTCACCTGCAAGAGAGCAGAGCTGTGTGGGCGCCGGCCAGCAGACACCCAGCACCACAGACGTGGTCCAGGCCGAACGCAGAGCGTGAATGTCACAGCAGACGGCAGCTTCAGCCATCCCAGCGGTGAAAGTGTCAAGCAGGCTCCGTGGTAGATTTTAGGGTGCTCCTAACCCTGTTTTTTTGCCTTGTGTGAGCTGGGTGAGGGTGAGCAAGTGTGAGGTGACAGCAGGTGGGGGGTGCATGTGTGCATGGGCTCTCACCCACCCCCCTCCCCAGGGAGCTCCGGCTCATGCCTAAGAATTGAGAGACTTCTGTTTCTTTCCGGGAGGGTGGGGAGAGGAGGACAGGGTTCTCTTGGAAATGTGGAGGGCCTCGGCTTGACCCCCCAGCGCATACACCCCCACACCTCCACCCCACCACCACCACAAGCACAGCGTCCCCCTTGCCTTCTCTTTTTCCCTCTGAAATTTCAAACTCTCTGCAAAGGCCCTGGAAATGGCACAGCGGTGATAAGGATAGTACTTTGCTCCAGGTTCACTTGCAAATTCATAACAGGACTTTTTTTCCCCCACCCCAAGTCCAAGAACTGATATGTGTCCCAACCCTGCCCCTCCTGGAGGGACGAGAACCCAGGCAGTGGCGGGAAGAGATGGCGTTTAGACGCCAGGCTGCTCTGCCCCCCGCCAGGAGGCTTGCAGCCCGCCCGGCTGTGTGGCTGGGGGGTGGGGGAGCCCCTGACACTGGCTGGGGCCCAGCTTTCCCACCTCCCCCCCCCCCATATCCTTCATCAGGGCAGCAGGGGGACTAGGAGGACTAGCACGACCAAGCCCACTCTCCACGCCAGGCGCCAGGCCGGCACCTAAAGCACATTTTTCTGTCATTCCCCCTCGGAAAACAAATACCCAGAAGTAGATGTTATTTGCTCCTCGTCACAGCGGAAGAAGCTGAGACGCGTCCAAGGGCACAAGGCTGGTAAGTGGCAAGAGACAGGATTCGGCCCCGAGCCCCGGTGCCAGCCATCCCGACGTGAGCACAGGCGTCGCCCTTCCGCTTCCGGTCCGGCCGGAAACGGACCCCTCAGCCGCCAGCAGGCCCGCGGGTGTCGCCACACCACCGCGCTGCGGGCGCCAAGCCCGGGCGAGAGCCCGCCCGCCCGGCGCACGCGTCCCAGACAAGGGCTCCCCGGGTCTGCAGGCCACCCCGTCACCCGTCGGGAAGCCCAGCCTGCAGCTCCTCTGAGAACCGGGACACCCGAGGACGCGGGCAGAGAGGGGCCTCGGCGAGGACGCGGCCGCCGCGCCCTGGGCCCGCGGGAGGGCGGCACCGGCGCCTCCGGTCCACCTGGTGCCCTCGGGTCAGCCCAGCTTTCCCCACCTGTTCCGAATGCAGCCCTGCGGCGGCCGCGGCTGTCAGCGCCGTGAGACGGGGCCCCCGTTCTCCCAGCCAAGGGCGCGTGAGCGGCCGCGTGACCACCTGGGGCCTCAGGCCGCTGTGCGCTCGGCACGGGGACAGCGTCCTCACGGCGTGTATTTATTGGAGGTGACTCTCGTACTTGGCAAAGGGAAGTTTCACTGTGTGATTGTCTTCTTAATATAATTTGTTAAATAAATGTTTGTTTTAACCTTTTCCTGGCTTGCCGCTGTCTCTGAAGCCACCCAAGGCAGCACCCCTGAGGGATGCTGTGGGCTCTGGCTTCCTCTCCAGCTCATCCCAGACGTCAGCGAGGCCAGCCACCACCCTGACCTTCCAGCCTTTCTAGAAGGAGCCGGTGGGCTTCTTCACCCCGTTTGGCTGACATGGCCCGGTTACAAGCTGGAATGACTCGGGGAGGGCGAAGAGAGCCCTGCTGGCCTTGGACTTGGCCATCGGAACTGCTCCCGGAAGGAGAAAACCCTGTTGCCATAGAAGCATGCAAAGCCGTGCCTGGCAGTGGGGCGCCGTGAGGAATGCAGGGCACTCTTTCATCTGTGGGCTGCCCCGGAGCCGTGTCTGGGCAGGGTCCAGAGCGTCTGGCTGCCGGGGGGTGGGGACACAGGGCCCATGGGTTCAGTCCTGTCCCAACCACTCACCTGCTTGCAAGACGCTACTCCAAAGGCTGGGGAAGGGCTGCAGGGCCTCGGGACATGCGCTGGGGGCTCCCTGAGGACACGTCAGTTCAGGTTTCACTATCAAAGCTCTTTGCCTGCTTGATACGTGACCTCTGCATTTTTGAGCTAGACAGCACTTTCTGAGCTGTTGCCACCTGCAGCCCTGTGCACGCCAGACTCCGGCGGGAGCTGGGCGACCCTTAGCTCATCTGGTCTCGTGAGGACCATGAGGGTCCCCAAGAGTGTCAGCGCCTCGGGCCCAGGCCCCTGCCGCCAGCATCTCTCGGGTCTTTCTCCACCGTGGGAGGGGAAGAAACCCAACCTCCCAGAGAATTCCATGAGAAACCCGCCCAAAACACTTGATGTGGATTCTGAGGAGCTGGATTCAAATTCTGGCTCTGCCTCTTTCTGACCCCGTGGCCTTCACCTCATTACCCAACACCTGTCGGGATGGGGACAGTGCCTCCCTCGGTGGCTTACCCCAGGAACATAGAATGAGGATGGTCACAGGGCATTTGGCACAAGCAGAGACCAAGCTGGTCTTTCTATGGCGCCCGGGTTCTGTGTCACCATCCATATAGCATGTGCTGAGCCCTACCCCACTCCCCAGTGCCAGGTCACCAAGCAAGTATGACTTGTGGCCTTGGACATCCAGGCCCCAGAGTCTGTTTGCAAGAAGCCTGAAGCACTCGCAGGCGGTCAGATGGGCAGAGGCCCAGGGGGCGGCGCCTCAGGTGGGCCTTCCAGCAGCAAGAAATAGAAATCCACAGGTAGCCGAGGCCAAGGCGGGGCTCGCGGCCAGACCCAGAGGACACTAGAGCCCAAAGCAGAGAGGCCAGAGCCAGGAGGCACCATTCTCCTGCCTTGCCCACGCTGCCTCGTCTGCCTCTGCCTGGGTGTCCACTCGCCTCTTGTTCTGTCACTCTCTGGCCTCCCTCTCACCACACGTGGCACAAGCCGCCGAAGTCTACACAGTCCCAGCTCAGAAGACCCAGGGGCAAGAGTACCAGGATAGACACCGAAAGGCCGGCTTGGGTCAGGCGCCACCCCCCCCCCCCCCGCCTGCCCCCGGTAGCTCCGGCCCGGGCGGGAGGGCAAGCGTGTGAGCACAGAGCATCTGGAGCAGGTCTAGGCGTAGACCCTAGAAAGAGGCATCTGCTGCAGAGGAGGGTGAGACCGTGGGTGTAGGGCTGGGAGACCTTCCCGGGGGCGGGGGGGAGGGGTGGAAAAGCACCCACTGGCAGCTCTGCGATGTGAAGAGAGGATGGCAAGGTGGGTGAGGTATCATCCATCCATCCATCCATCCATCCATCAAGTCATGTTGTGTGAGTCTCTCCCATGTGGAGGCCCTGAGCTAGGCACTGGGGACTCAGCAGTGACAACGCTGTCCTGGTGAAGCCGACAGTCCAGCCCACCGCAGCCCACACGCACACACCACGGCCATCTCTGCTACTTCTCCTCCTGTTTCCACCTGTTTTTTTTTTCCAAACCAGCTCATCCCTAATCCCTACCTTTGCCTTTCTCCCCCGTTTCTGCATCTGCCCAGCGGCTGTGAGCAGCCTGTGTCTTTAACCATGCTTAACCCTGTTGCTGGCCAATGAGCTCCAGCCACATGATTCCAGCAGCCACCTGGGTGCCCCACCTTGACCTCAGCATAGCCGGAGCTGAATGCACCATCTTCCCCCAAACCCCAAACTGCTCCGCTTCTGACTTCTCCATCTCTGGAACAGCCAGAGTCACCCACGCCACCCGCTGGAGCCATCAGCAGTCACCCATTTGCCACCTGGATGGTTCTCACCTAAATTTGTTTTCAGACTTGGCTGCCCTTTTCTTAATGTTCCTTTTTCAGTTCTGGCCCTAGACGCTTCACCTGGATTACAGCACCAGCCCCTGACCCACTGCACCCCCCTCCATTGTCCGCTCCCATCCACCGTCCACACAGCCACAATCCACTTAACGAGACTCCTCCACTTACTTTGCTTCTGACCCTAAGAATGAAGCCCAAGTCCTTCGGGTTTCTGCGTACCACCCTCCTATGTCTGAC
>JAQQSQ010002500.1:0-10710 GCA_028627145.1 Eidolon dupreanum | reverse complement strand
GGGGCCAAGCGTCGGGCAGTGGGCTCACGTACTGCAGAAAGTGTGACAAAGATCTGAGCATTGGAGTTAGGCAGCCATGGGTTCAAATCCCACTTCCTCCCCCACTAGCCCTGATGAATAGAGAGAAACCTAAAACGACAGCCAGTTTTTCCTGAGTGATTCCTCTGTACCAGCCGTGGGCCAAATGCTCCCGTCCACCCTTTATTGGTCAGACGCATCTGTCAAGTATGTGACGTCATTATTCCCATTTTGTGGGAGAAACAGAGGCTTACAGTAGGTAAGCAGCTTCAAGGTCATAGTCAAGTGCGTGGTTCACATTTGTCTTCTCGTCTTTTGAATCAATCTCTGTGAACAGAGCACAGACATTTGAATTAGTAAACTAGAATAAGTTGTCTCAGAAAAATGTCTTTTTCAGATTCTTAAGAGTGAAGTCATGGAAACACATTTAAAAGTCATTAGATATGTTGAATTTCGGAAGGCTCCAAAACGTCTTTCTACAGTTTATGCTCAATGCAGAAAAATGTATTTTAAATAGAGTCGCGACTTACAGAACGAGCCCCAGCTGACTGGTATTTAATGGGAAAACATGGATGTGGGAGAAAGAACAGCTGAGGCAAACCCGCGGCAGGCGCGAACGCAACTCATCGTGATGTGCCCGTCACCACTCGGTGACGCCCCTCGCCCCTCACCCCCGTGTCGTGAGGTCTGGCTCTGCCCTTGTCAAGGATTCGTGCTACATTTAAGGACCTGTCTTTGAGGGGCCCCGGGGGATGGCGTCTCTTTGGAAGGGGCGGTCCAGAATGACAGCTGGGAGCTGAACAGAACCAGCCGGAAGAAACCCAGTCGCCGGCCTTGCCAGGCTCAGGAGGCTCCTTGGCACATCCTGGAAAGGCGATGAGCAGAGTGGTCGAGTCTCAGAGGCAAGAGAGAGGCAAAGCCCACACGTCAGAAGAAGGAAGGTTCCGGAATAAGTGTGGTGGCTCCATAGTCCACTTGGACCCTCCTATGACACAAGCCTAGGTGGGCAGAGTCTCACAGGGACCTGGGACGCGTGTCCACCCTCTGGACTGGCCTCACCTTGTCCTTTGACTCCTGCAGCTGGAACACAGTGACCTGGGCCTTGAGCCCCGCCGTGGGCCAGCTTCCCAGTGGGGTCGGCTGGGATGTGGCCTCTACTCTCAGGGGGTGGTCCTTCTGGGGTTTCCATAGGCGCCTGGGGAGGACCAGTTCCTCCAGCCAGCGGCTTGCAGGAAGGGAGCTATTTACGCAGACACTGGAGCGCCCTCCCTTTATCGGATTTCTCCCTTAATTTCTAGCCACCCCGACGGCACCACGTGTCACCTCTGATTCTTCCTGCCAACAGATTTTCCTCAAGATCCCCCTGACCCTCACACGTGGCGTGGAGCGTCCTCGGAAGAAAAGCAGGAGCATGGACGAGCACCCAGCGGATTCCTCTCTTTCCGGGGTGGAACCCCCTCCAGCTTCTCCCCGACTCTGGTTGCTCTCCGGTGGCTTCAAACATGTTACTTTAAAAATTTTGTCCAGCATGTATAATGCCTACAACCAACATGAGGCTTAGTCTGACACAAGCTGCTCTGCATCGCTGGAAGGCAGAATTCTAATAAGTTTATAGCTTTTTTTTTTTTTTGCATTTTGTTTTGCCCCCGCTGTTTCTGAACACTAATTTTTGTTGTTTCCGATGTGATTTGAATTCTTCATTGTTTTTATTTTTCTTAGATCTTCCAACTTGCTTATCTTCCTCCAATGCCTTTGAACATCTGTTTTGAGTCTTTTTTTTCCCCTCTCTCCTTTGATCTCTTATATCAGAGAATCAGATTGCCTCTTGTCTTGGTCTGTTTGGGCTGCTGTAATAAAAATACCTTCAACTGGGCGGCTTGGAAACAACACACATTGGCTTCTCATGGTTCTGGAGGCTGGGAGCCCAAGGTCATGGGGCAGCAGACTGGGTGTCCGGTGAGAGGCCACTTCCTAGTTCACAGACGGTGCCATCTGCCTGCGTCCTCACATGGGACAAGTGTCACGGGCTCTCTGTGGGGCCTCCTATGCGGCACTAATCCCATTTATGAGGGTGTCCCCCTCATGCCCTAAGAAGGCCCCGCCTCCTAGCACCATCACCTTGGGGATGAGATTTCAACGTGCGAGTTTTGGGGGGACACAAACGTTCTGTCCGTAGCACCTGTGAAAGAGAAATGCCGCCTCAATTTCCATGAACCGGAAGGTCCGTGGAATTTTTATCAAGTCCTGGGTCACAGCCTGTCTGTGTCATGACCCGGCCACGGCTGTCCCGTTCTCCTTCCCGGGAAGTCAGCCTCAGTCCCGGTGCTGTGTCCTTCAGAGGGACAGTGTCCTCATCATGGTTTCTCCTTCCCAGCGACCCCTCTGACCACCGATCCCTTGGCTTCTTGCATGGCCCGTGCTATTCACAGATCTAGTCAGAGGCTGGCGACTCGAGCAGCTGTCAGGACGGTGACACCAGCTTTTATGGACCTCTGTGAGCAGCGTCAGACCTGAACTCACAGCTCACCCCTCTCGGTGGGCCCGTCGCACCGTGCTTGGCGGCGTGTTGTAGGTAGGTGCCCTGTCGTACGTGGAAGTCACGGCTCTTTCCTTGTCCCTTTGACGATGACATTGTCCTTCCGTTTTCATGTTGTCCGGGTGGCCTCAGAAGGGGCGAGGAAGTAGGTTTACTCACCTACCTTTGATCAGAAACCCCCCGGCCCCAGTTCTCCGGAGTCTGGGTGACGAGGCGGGGTCACAGGCCCCTCCCGCCCCTGCAGGGTCCCGTGGGCGGCGGTCAGCTGCCCAGAGCTGCCTCGCCCCCCACCAGGAGCGTGGCCACACCTGACCGTCCAGGGACGTTTAAAATGGAAAATGGTCACATGCTTATATTTTCTCTTAGATGCTGACATCTGTTTTTGAGGCTTGAAAGGAACACAATGAAATGTTTCTAACCACAATTTGGAGATTCTTTTGATTTCTAAGGTTTGCGTCCACTTTCGGGACTATTCAGTTTCAGCAAAGAAAGTCAACTTTATGGGGCCACACGTGCTAACTGCCAGGTGAGTGTCATAGCACGTCATGGGCGACGACATCACCTGATGAGTGCGTGGGGTCGTCCCGGGGGCCGTGGCCTGGAGGTAGGGATGGCAGGCTCCAGCCACGTGGGGCAGAGGAGGGGGACGTGTTGGGCGGCGGTTCGGACAGTCCTACGGCTGCGGACAGGCCCCGGCTGTGCCGAGAAGGTGCGAGGTCTAAGGAGACGGGGTGGAGCACACAAGGGGACAGGCGCGTGCCACCGTCACTGGACACTGTCCCTGTGGTCTCACCGTCGGGGCCAGAGGGGCCTCTGTGCGTGTGTGTGCGTGTGTGTGCACACATGAGTGTGCGTGTGTGTGTGTGTGTGTGTGTAAAGTTTAACAGCCATGCACGAAAGGCCACATACCCTGACCTAGATTTAAATTTTAGCTTTGACTATGCAAAATTTCAGACATATGCAGAGTAAACAGAATCGGACTGTGAACCACCCAGGCACCATCACCCAGTTTCAACCATCATGAGCCTTCATTCATAAGTTTTTTCATAATATTTCCACCCACTCTTCTCCACGCTCACTTATTGTTATGGGTTTTATTTTTTGTTGGTTTTTTTTTTTGAGCTAATATTTACAAACTTTGCAGAGCACAAACCTTGACTGTGTAATGACAAAGCAAGTAGCATCTCCAGCCGCACCACGATGCAGCATGTAAGTCCCCCAGAGGGCCCCCCAGAAAGCCCCCCAGAGAGCCCCCGTCGGCCCTTCCCCGCCAGCCCCTCCCCTGCTGCCCTGGCGACCAGGCTCTGGTTGACTTTTCACCTTAAACTACTTTGCCTGTTTTAGAACTTCTTGAAAACGCATTACTGTGCGTACTGCCAGATTCTTTGGTTCAACACGATGTTGGCGAGATTCACCCACATCATTCTATGTCAGGAATTTGTTCTTTTTTATTACCAGGTGGTGTTCCATTATGTAAATATATCACCATAACATAATATATGATAATTAGATATGAAATAAACTACATAATGTATAATTATAGTTACATAATATAATTATTATATAATATGAAATTGCTATATTATATTTTTTCTTACAACATTTTTGTTAGGTTTTAGAATCAAAGTTATGCTTATCTTCTTATATAAGTTGGCAAGAGTTCCTTATTTTTCTGTATTTTTCTGAAAGAGTTTATGTAAAATTGATATTATTTCATCCTTAATGTTTGGTAGAATTCAGTAGTGCAAACATTTGAGCTAGGAATTTCTTTTTGGTGAGTTTTTTTTTTTTTTTAATTAATTTTCTTACCTAAAGAGCTAATCACATTTTATGTCATGTAATTTCAGTTTTAACAACTTGTGTTTTTCAAGGAATTTGTCCATTTCTTCTAAGTTGTTAAATTTATTTGCACAGTTTGTTTATAGTTTTTTGTCATCCTTTTGACGTCACCAGAAGTTGTAGCGACATCACCTCTTTTATTCCTGTTACTGGCCACTAGTTATCTCTTTCCTTTCACCAGCTTACTAGGAGTTTATCAATCTGAGTTATTGTTCCAAAGAACCAATTTTGGTTTTCTTAATTTTCTCCATTGTTTGTTTTCTCTTGTATTACTTTTTTCAGTTCTTTGTTATATCCTTTCTTTACTTACTTGAGTTTTCTCTTCTTTTTCTAGACTTCTAAGTGAAAATTGAAGTAATTGATTTAGGCCTTCTGGTTTATTATTGGATTGATAGTTCATTTAGAAGTTCGTTGTTTTAATCTTTAGTACTTGGAACTTTTCTACAGATCTTAATGATTTTTAATTTACTTCAATTTTGACCAGAACACATACTCTCTAGGATTTCCTTTTTTTTTTTTAACATTTAGTGAGACTTGTTTTATAGCCCAGCATATGGTCTAGCTTCAAAAACCTTCCACGTGCTTTTGAAGAGAATGAATATTCTCTAGCAATTAGCTGCATTGTCCTGTAAATGTCTATTAAGTTGGATTTTTCAGTGCCATTCAGATCTTCTACATTATTGCTAATATTTTTCTAATCGCTCTATCACTTACTTAGAGAGGGGTTTTAAAATCTCCAGCTCTGATTGTGGCTTCGTCTATTTCTCCTTCACTTCTACCAGTTTTTGCTTCATGTATTTTGAACTCTATTATTAAGGACATAATTATAAATATATCATGCCTCTCTGACATGTAGATCTTTTTAAATCATTAATAAAATGCTCTGCTTTATCTTTGGTAATGTTTCTTGTCTTGAAACCTATTTCGTTGAATATTAATGTAGCTACTCTAGTTTCTTATGATTAGTGTTTGCATGTATATCCTTTTTCATATTTTTACTTCCAACTTCTTTGTGTCTTTTTAAAATTATTAAATGTATCTTTTGTAGACAGCATATACTGGGGTCTTAGTTTTTAATCTAGTCCGAAAAATCAGTTTTTTGATTAGAGTTTTTAGTTCATTTACATTTAATATAATTATTGATACCTTTGGCTTTAGGTAAGCAATTTTGCTATTCCTTTTCTATTTGTCTCATTTGCTCTTTGTTTCTGTTTCTTCTTTCTTGCCTTCTTATGAGTTAATACCATATTTTTTTTGGTTTCACTTTAAATTTTTTTGCTGTTTCTATTTTAATTATTTTCTTTTTCAGTGGTTCCTTTAGGGATTACATTGTATGTCTTAACTTATCATGATCAACCTAATATTTCACTACTTTATGTATAACATTGCAATAGTGTCTAAATTCCACCAGCCTACTCCACTATAATAGTGACACCTGGAACTCATGCTTTTTAAAAAAACTTAATTAAAAATTATCATTCATTAAAATTTACTATTTTTCTTTTGAGGTACAGTTCTGTGAGTTTTGATGCATGTGTATCTTCTTGTACCCACCACCGTAATCAGGATATATGATAGTCACATTACCCCGCAAAATGTCCTAATGCTATCTTTCTTTTCTTTTTTTTAGGCGAGGCAACCCTTGGTTGACCTCACGGATTGCAAGGACCTTGTCGGCTTACAATCCCTTATTTTTAATTTTATTTACGCCTACAGCACCTGATCTTTCTAGGTGGTCTCCCATCCAAGTACTAACCAGGCGCGACCCTGCTTAGTCATGCTATCTTTCTATAGTGACACCTTCTCCTCACCTGTCATTCCTGGCAACCACCAATCTATTTTTCATTATTATAGTTTTGTCTTTTTGAGAGTGTCAAATAAAGGGACTTATTTCCCATCTTTGTACAGTCTTTGGTGTAGTGTCTGCTCAGATCCTTTCCCTGTTAAAAAAATTGCTGTCTTATTGTTCACTTCTGAGAGTTCTTTAAGTATGCTGTATATAAGCCCTTGGTTGAGTATGTGATTTGTAAATCTTTCCTTCTAGCCTATAGTTTGTCTCTTTATTCTCTTGATAGTATTTTTGGATGAGCACAAGTCTTAAGCTTTAATGAAATCAGTTTATCAGTATTTTTCATTTCTGTTTGTGGACGCATGCCAGACTGCTGCCGCTGAGAGCGACCAGAGCCAGCGAGCTCCCATCCCCCCATCTGCGGATGCCCTGTCAGTCATTCCCCAGCAGGTCATGATTTTGGTTATTGCTATGAGCTCTTCATTTAACCTTAGGTTTTGATGGCTTTTCTCCTATTTTCCTCTAAAAAGTTTTATGATTTGTATTTTACATTTAGATCTCTGATCCATTTAATCTTTATATAGGTCCAAAGTTTTTTCACGCGGATGACAATTGTTTTAACATCATTTGTAAAACACCTTTTTAAATGTAAATCAGTCTCTCTCTCTCTCGCTCTCTCTCTCTCTCTCTCTTTCTCTCTCTCTCTCCCCTACTATAGCTCAGTAAAATTATATGTAGTATATAGTAAAAAGCACATTTCTCATTCATCACAGTATACTATTTCTCTGGTTACCTCCCCAGAGACAATCGTTATCAATTTCTAAATCCAGTGAAATTGTGTGTACTCATAAGCTTAAAAATAGATATTTCCTTAAAAACAAAAACAAAAAAACAAAAAACCAAAAAAACCAAAAAAACAAAAAACAAAAAACCATGAATTGTAGCACACTCTACCCACTGTTTACAACCTTGCTTTTTGTACTTTTCATGTGTTGTCTTGGGGACTATTCCACATCAGTACAAGAAATGCCTCATACTTTTAAATAGCTCTTTAACATTCCATTGTACGAATGCCCTAATTTTTTTAACCAGTTCACACCGATCCATCCTCAGGATGTTTCAATTCATTTGCTATTCAGTTGTCCCTTAACCACTTTAGTCACAAGAGTTTCGGGTCTCTCGGGAAGTCCAAAGCCATAGATTTACATCCCTCCTATTTAAAAAGAATGGCAGAACACAGCAGGGGTGCTTTATTTCCAAGGAAGAAAAAAAGAAACTCTGTACGTGCAAAGACTTATGTTTACATAAAGTTCGGACAGGGATACACGGACAACCCCTCTCACAACGCCACCGACCTCCGTAAGAACAAGAAGCCAGCGGCTCCGGCCGCCGCTGCCAGTGCGGCTTCGCAATGAAATTCAGTGGTCGCCTTTACCGTCACCAAACGCCGGCCACAGAAGCTATTTCTGACACAGGCTTCTGTTTCTATCGTCCCACTTAAGTGCTGCTCACATGTCAGGCAGACCTCTAAACTTGGACACGAAGTCGTTCTTGCCGTCGCCAGTTCACCTGTCCCGTCGAAGCGGGTGCAAACACTGGGAAACAGCAGGATGGTGGCCGCCTGTCACCTCTCGCTGAGGTGTTGCTGTCCATAAGGTTGAATATTTAGATTGTTTGTCCACATATAGGAAATATAATAATGATGAGAAAACATGACAAAACTTGGGTACGTTGTTTTTACCACAGGCCACAGGAATCTGAGACTGATGTTTTAAATTACAGGGAAGAAATTGATGTCGAGGACAAAAAGTAAAATCCTTCTTCATCATCCCTGAAATGTGGTTTTAGGACAGGAAAGGATTAGTACTTCTTCAACCTAACTCTGAAGAGACTCCCCCTGCCTCCCAATGTAAAGTACTTGGCTCAGTATATTTTAAATCTTCAGAGTTCAGCACTTCATAAAGGCAAATGGAGATTGTCTTGTGCTAGGCTGTGCCATAATTCTAAGTTTAGATTATACGATATAAGTGACAGAAGCTTCTGGAAAGAAGATTCCTTGCTTTGATTAAGCCGGCTGGGTCATTAGGTCTCTATTATGCTCATAGCAGTCAGCTATGGTAGAATGCAAAACCACTGTGTTTATGGCCTGAGAGCTCTTTCGGCTAAATGGAAGTGATGATATTAGTGCAGTGACACAATTACACTGTTTGGCTCTGAGAGCAAATATGGAATTGGTCCCTAATGTGTTCTAATTGCTCGTGCAACTTTATGGAATTTTTCAGAGCCTGTGGTAGTTATACACATTTCTTTCCACACAGATAAGCGCTTCTACCACATCTCTGCTCGTTCTACCGCCCTGTGAGGTGCCGTTTCATTTCTGTATCCTGAATTCTTTGTTCTTCAGATGATTTGAAAATTTCCATTTTGAAGCATAATTAGAGATGGCGACACAGGTTCTAGGTGCCAAAGGAACTAACAGCAGTTACCATTTATTAGGCACTTCCCATATGTCAGTCTTCATTCTAGGCATGGTAAGAAATTAATAATTACCTTCGCTAACATCTACTGAGCACTCGCTATGTGACGAACACTGTGCTAAGTACTTACATAACATCATGCATTTAATCCTCACACAACCCTATGAGGTACGGTTTATATTTATACTCGTTCCACAGACAGAGGCACAGAGAAGTTAAGTAAATGTCAGAAAAACTCAGCTAGTTAGTGGAGGAGAAGGAAGGGAAGGCAGGCAATCTGCTCTAGAGTTTATGGTCCTAGCCACTGTGATTACCGACTTCCTGCATGGCAGGTGGAAGTGTCGCCTGGGCAAGCCCCTGAGCTGGCACGTCATGGAACCTGAAACCAGGTGTGCACTACTGTGCCAGCCCACGCGGAACGTGGATGCATTCGTTCCAAAAGTAACTGTGGCGCTCTCTGCCCACCTCGGGGAATTAAACACTCAGCTGCTGAAAAACACTAAGCATTGCAAGGGACTAGAAACTCCATATCGTGGCAGTTAAAAGGAGATGAAATGGTTTCTGATGGCCTTGAGGGTACAGGAAGGCCACGTGAGTGGATGGATGGGACTTGAGAAGAGCCCTATAGGAAGTGTCAAACCAGAACATTCTGAGGAGGAAGGCGATTTCTACATAAAAGGAGCGATAACTAAGCCAGCCACTTGACACTCTGGGTCTTGGTTTCTTTTTATGAAAATCACAGGCAAAATGAGAAAGTTAAATTTGATGACCTCTAAGGTCACTTTCATCTTCGAAATTCTGTGATTCTCTCAACCTAAGCCTTACGGGCACTGATTAATGAACCTAACGGTACACTCAAGAATTCAACAAGAAATTTATTTAATTGTATCTTAGCTATATTCACCCCAGAAAGTCATCCGTCGGCAATTATTTGCAACAAGAGGGCTCTCAAACTTTTTTCTTCCATGGATTCCTTCTCTGGGCCCCTAACTCATGTACTTTCCATTACATCCCCAAAACAGTTTCTGAATAACAGAGTCCCTTAGCCTGGGCAGATAATTTAATTTCTCCAAATATCCATTAAATGTTCCATATACTAGAGCCTCAGGGTTATAAATTAATTAATGGACAATTATAAATATTTATTTAGTTCTCTTAACCAATGAGCAACACATCTTAGTTGAGCATTAGGTATCAAGCACTGTGCTAAAAACAGGGAATACAGCAGTGAAGGCATTAACCTCAGTGCTTAGGGTCTTGGAGATTATACCCTAGTGTATTACACCATTGCTATTGAATCTGAACTCAGAGGCCATTCTGGCTCTACTATTGATGAGCTGCGTGACCCTAGGCAAGTCACTTAACCTCCCTGTAGGTCAGATTCCTCCTATGCAAATCGCATAAGATACTAGTACTGACCTCATAGGATTAAGAGGATTTAATAAGTTATGTGTAAAGGACTTGGGGCAGCACCTGACATACCATGAGTTCTAAGAAGGAATTAAGTAAATAAACTAAATCAGTCGATAGTCACATTTTCTCTGCGTAGTGACACGCCACGGTTAATCGTCGTTTCGGGTATCATTAAAATTTTATCTTTATCTTGATGTATAATTTTTGCAGTGGTGGAAATGCTTGTCGAGTCGACTCCTGAGTTGCTTTTCCAGAAAGAGACGAAAATCCTAACAGGCATAAACACAAGCTCTGCCACATTTGACAGTTCACTCTTTCATCTATTCCAAACTTCCACTTCCTGGCCAGAACCATCATTTCTTAGATGCTTTACTTCCATCACCAGCTCCGATTTGCTTTTCTATTATTTTCCTCAAAGAAACAGTATTTCTAAAAATCAGTTCATGAGAGCAGCTCTCTGAGAGATGGCCCGTGGGGAAGAAAGCTTTGCGGGTATAAGAATCCTAGGCTTAGGATGCAGAGTCTCGGTGTGTGCAAGCGTGAGGCGGAATTAGCCTGATGCTCCAGGCAGAGGAAACAGACTGGGTGGGCAAGGGCCTGGAGGCGAGAGACAGCTAAGCTCGCCACAGACTGTGAGG
>JAQQSQ010002499.1:0-10712 GCA_028627145.1 Eidolon dupreanum | reverse complement strand
GCCAGCATTTTTTTTGCACAGGAAATAGTATCAGATTATTGAGATCAGACAATTGAAGAAGTGTATATTCATATTCTGGACTTTAGCCAATGAGGTTGGGTCATTCTTGAAAGGCAATTGAGGCTATTCTTGGTCTCTGGGTTACATAAGCAGTTGCTTTGTCTGCAAACAGGTAGCTGGACTGTTTTCTGACCCATTGAGTAGGATAATAATAACAATGGTAATTGCTACCATTTATCAAATTCTAACTATGAAACATGCAATTAAAATCATTTATATTGTTATATATTTAATATAACTTTGTAAGTTAGGAACTTTTCTCTTCATTTTATAGTTAAGGAAACTGTAACATAAAGAATTCAAGCAACTTACCCAGTGCCATAGCTACCATGTGCTGCAAACATAAGATTTGATGATAACAGTTCAGATCTATCTGGCTCTGAGCCCCTGTTCTTTTACTACACCAGCAAAGCAGACCTATAAATCTTGTTCCTCCAATAAGGAAAGGATGGAGCTCACATGGAACAGGCAGACCTCTCCTTATTTTTATCCAACATAGCTGACGATCAAGAATATGATGGGACCCATGCATATTCACTTTTTCTTTAGGTGATGCCGCCTCACCTCTTCTTCAGCACCTCATAACCTTCCATGAGAGCAGCTTAATGAGCTGCCATGCAACCATCAAGAAATGAAATTTTATCAAGAATTGTGGGAAGTACATAAGCTGTTCTGTTTTATCCATAGGAAGACGGCACAGAGTGCTGAGAAGATTAAAAGGCTAAATGGGAGACTGATAAAAAATCAGGGGAGGTGGAGAGAGAAGACTTGTAAATAAGCAGGAACACACATGTGGTCCCGGAATGTAATTAAACATGAACAGCTCCTTTGGAACGGACGCATGGACCAAGATATTACATAGTACACTGCCAAGTTCATTTTAGATTTCTGGATACAGATTATAGCACCAAATCACTATCTTGATAAAACGGGACTCTGGATTAATATTTTACTATTTAAACTATTTGAATTACTGATGAATCTAGGTATCCATTAATAGTTTATTGTACTGTTCTCTTTCCTTCATCCAAAACCAAATTCTTAAAGTAAAAACAAAACAAACACATAAACAAACAAAAAACAGACAATGCCTGAAAATTTATGTCAATGAATTGTTATATAAGCTAATACATTCTGTTTCTGAAATTTTCTAGTTGTTTAATAACTGTATTAGACTAAGAAGTTTAACATATGCTTATACATAACTGACTAACATGGTTAATCCAGGACACTAGGTAAGAAACATTTATGCTTGTAAATCCTTTACGATGAACTAAAATTTCAGAACCAATTAGGTGTGTTTGACATTTGCATTTTAAGGATTTTTCAAAGATTAGAGACATTAAGCCTCACAAGTATATCAAAATGACAGCCTTACCCTAACTTAAACCATCTTTCCCATTTGCAATAAAATCTCCATCATCCCAGGCCTAGAAAATGTGTTGAGCTCATAGACTAAACATTCGACAGTTGTATGCACTCAGAGGCTTTATGACTTTTTTGGGTGCCTTTGTGGAATCATCCTGGAATCAATTTATCTTCATGCTTCAAAGAACCCTAATTCAAAAGTACTCCAAATGTTTGGGACTATTTTAAGATTATTTTTCTTCTGGAAATTTAAATGTAAACTAAAACAAATGCTTTCTTGATAATTTTATACTGTTTTAACTAACTTTTAAAGTTCACCTTATGCACAAACAATAGCTTTCAGGCTAAAATGTGTTTTTACGTCTATGATTATTCTGTTGTTGAAAACACGCCTTCTTAATAATACTTATTCCCAGCTCTTTCTCCGCATGCCACAATAGGTATGTTTAAGCAGTTAGATGAAGAACATATTGAATTTTCCATTGGTTCCCATTATGAAATATAAATCTGCTTTTGTCTTGTTCTAAAGAGAAAAAAAATAGGCCAAGCTGAAAACTTAGGTGTAGTAGAAAAATGTCCAGTTATGATGATGATTTTTTAACACTAGAACTGTTATTCTGGGTTACGTTTTCAGACATGTTCAGCAAATCATTCTTCATTGTCTTGTGCAGCATTTTGCCTCTCCAGGATCTTTCTGCTGTTTTTGACAGGCTCACTGCTCTCTCTGGACCATGAGAATGTCTTCCATGACATAGTTATTGCACAAACAACTATGAGTATTTTGCTCTTCCTTTTCCATTTTTTGGGAGGTATTCTCTATTACAGTATCTAACAGAGTTTAGCTCAGTAGGGTCATTTATCTAATTGATCCAATCTGAAAATCTTTTTAAAAATTTTAAATTATATAGGGTAATTTCGTTTCCTGGTATCATATCAATATTTTGACTCTCCTAAAGTCTCATTTATTTAGACTGGAGAATAACTGTATCTTTCTTCCTTTTTCTCCCCTCCCTCCTCTCTATCTTTCTCTTCCTTCTCATTAAGTGTTTATTTTCAGGGAGTGATTGCCAACCATGAAGCACCTTGTCTTGCAGGATGAACTAAAGATATTTTTTTCTCCTGATTAAAATGTTTACGAAAAACCATGTTGTAAGAATTCTATTGTAGATAGATAAAAAGTCTGATTAGCATTTTAGATGAAAATTGAGCATTGTCAAGGTACTATCTGGAGCATTTGTGGGTGTGTCAAAGTAGAGAAAGTGCCAAGAAATGAGCAGTAAAGGCACAACAAAAGGGTGTGAGCTCCTGGTTTCCTAAAAGCCAAGACTAGTGGCAGTCTGTCTCTAAAAGCAAGCTCAGCTAAATATAAGATTTATTCTATTCCTTTGTCTCAATACCACCATAACTTCTTATTCATAGCTGGGGCATTGAATAGGATCAGACTATTGAGTGAGAACGATGGGAGAAAGTGAGTGGAAAGATATATTTATTTAATATATTTTTATTTAACTGTGAAAGCAAACAATATTTTATGCAGTACTACATTCATAATTAACTATTTATCATTAACAGTGAGAGATACATAGATAATAGGGAGATAGATACATTAGATAGAAAATGATAAATATAGGTAGGTAGATGACAGATGGTAGATAGATGATAGATAGATAGATATGTACAGGTGCTCTTCAACTTATCGGTTACATCCTGATAAACCCATCATAAGTTAAAAATATTGTAAGTGTAAGTTGAAAACTCATTAAATACACCTGTCCTACCAAACAGCATTGTTTAGCCTAAACGTGCTCAGAACACTTACATGCTCAGAACACTTCCATTAGCCTACAGTTGGGCAATTATCTTAAGTTACATCTCAAGAATAATTGCCTTCTTTCTTCTCACCAGAAGCAGGAGACACAGATGGGCATTTTGTAGACATGATGAGATGCAAAACATAAAACACAATAGCCAAAAAAAGCTGTCAACGGTACACGACAGAGTACTGGCTGTTTATCCTTGTGATTGCAGGGCTGACTAGGAGCTGCCACAGCCTCTGCCCAGCATCACACTGCTCAGCAGGACACATATTGCCAGTCTTGGAAAAGATCAAAATTCAAAACTTGAAGTATGGTTTCTATAAATATGTATCATTTTCATACCATTGTAAAATAAAAAAATCAGTCATACCATCTAAGTCAGGACCTTCGGTATATGTGAGTGTGCACATGTGTGTCTGTATATATATGTGTACATATACATGTATGTATACATGTATATGTATGCATATGCACATGTATATAACATACAATACACAATCTAATATGAATTGTATTAAGTAATGTATATTTATGTTTTAACAAATAAAATTATTTGAATAAGTTGTATATGTGAAGTACATTTTAACTTATATTTAGTAATGTATTAATACCTATAAGGACATAATTTTTAATATATTTCATCATTACTTTATAATGTCTCT
Organism: Eidolon dupreanum; assembly: GCA_028627145.1. Lineage (NCBI taxonomy): Eukaryota > Metazoa > Chordata > Mammalia > Chiroptera > Pteropodidae > Eidolon > Eidolon dupreanum. The sequence goes on along the minus strand of JAQQSQ010002499.1, from coordinate 6,805 downwards.
AATCCACTTTTGTTGGCCATTTAGTAGATTTCTACTGTTTTTAATATTACATAAATCTCCACTGAGCAGTTTTACAAAAAGGTTATGAACTTGACCCTGATTTCCATGGGATAAATTTCTAAAAGCAGAATTCTCTGCTGATGGGAGTTTTTAAACTGCCAAATAACCTTGCAAAAGTTTGTAAAATAATTTACTCCCCACAAGTATTTCATAGTTTTTCTTATCCTTCACCTAATAATATCTTAAAAATATCATCTATTCTTACTTAGGATTTGGAAAAGTCTATATATTTTTTAATTTGCAGTCATCTGATTTCTAGTGAAATTAAGCATTTATATTTTTTGCCATTTGTATTTATTTTAAATTATTATACTAATATTTCTTATAATACATGAGAACATTTTCTATAATGAGATCATTAACACTTTCTAATCATGTATATTGTAAATACTTTTTAGTTTTTAAATTATATTCAAAGCTTTAGTCATGGCATACAGTTCTTCAAACTGTTTTATGTCTTTATTATTAAATATATCGATGTTTTCTTTTAAGCTTCTGTCTTTAATATTTTAGAAAGTTTTCTAGATGGATTATTTAGAGCCTAATTCTCATCATATTTTAAAGAGTTATATGTATTAAAATGTGATAAATTATTGTCCAATAGTTCACCACTTCATTTCCTAAGAAAAAGCACATTCTGTCTTCTATGCTCATTCTAATTCACTAATAACAATTTCTATGAAATGACAGAGGAAAAAGAAAACTATTCCTTTGCCTATCAAAAGGCAACATTCTGATTCAGAAAGAAACACCCTCACTCACTTACTTAAATACGAATATAGATTTGTGAATAAGAAGTGTTGTGACACTTCAGTAGAACATTTTAAGAAGCCAGGTCATTTAGAAGAGGAAGGTATGGGGAGCATGCTGGATTGTTGTCGTATGGACCATGTACTGTCTCTCCAGAGCTGCCCGAACCCTTTTTACATTTGATGAAATGCTGTGTGAGGCAACTGAGACGCACTTGAAGGATGATTCTGATACTCCACAGCAGGTCTGTAGAATTAAACAATACGATTAAGGACATAGGGTCTTTTGCAAGTAGTTAATGCTAAAAATTCCCAGGGCAGAGAGAGAGAGCAAAGGAAAACACTGGAGAACTCAGCTGTACTTTGGTAAGGGGCCCGCACAGGAATAGATGTGTTTCTCTGTCTTGCTCTGCAGACACTCTATGCACTTGTCTCTCTTCTTCACTGTACTCGTCACTTTCCCCTTTAACATTCAATTCAGACAGACTGTTCAGAACTTTATCAAGTCATTGTTTTTTTTTTCCAACTCATAATGTTATGTGAAACATATTTTAAAATCTGGTGTCACAATAAAGTAAGTGCACTAAGAAATGAATAAAATGACCAGATTTTCACAGGGGAGAAAGGAGAGATTATGAGTCCAGAGAAATCAGCTTGCCACTTTAGCCTAATTCTGTTGGCCAGCTACGACTTCTCCATAATCTTGACTTTGACAAAGCCACCAGCCATTAGGCATGTGGCTAATACATGATAAAGGGAAATGGTGACAAGAAGCACTAAGGAATTTCAGAAGCCTTTGTGTGTGCCTTATGTATGCCATTCAATCTCAGACATACTTACTCAAAAAATGAAAAATAATGTCAGCTTATTCAATTTATGATCTTATAGTATCAACATTAAAATGCTAAGGAAAAGATAGAGCCTATTAACATAAAGACTGTCTCCTTGATCTTTGAATAATGCTGGCTATGTACAAGTCATATAGACAAATTCTAAACATACCACGTTTGAGCAGACAGATGCCTGATGAATTTAGAGCTACGACAGAATCCATGGTACATTTATTACTCAGATCCCAACACCATGCCATTGGCCCAAGAAATATATCTAAAGAGGATGTATGACATTTTGACACCAGATCTTTTAGTAAAAGCATTTTGACTATCACATCTGGTTCATATAAGGCTTTAGAAAGCAACCATTGCCCTTTTAATGTTAATATATATTTTTGATCAAGTAAAATGTACCATTCCCACTGCCCCTGAGCCTGACCTTTATTCTTGACAGCTGCTTCTCCCAACTCTGGGACATGTTTAGGGAAGGAGTACATTTCAGGGTGAGTAAGAATAAAGGAAAGAGTAAAGACAAAAGAAAGTGAAAAAAGGTAGGAGTCAGGAGTGAGTGTGATGAGTGAGGTTCAGGGGTGAGGTCAAGCTGAGGGATGTGGTTGAGGCCAGGGATCAAGCATGGATCTGTAAGGAAGAATCTTAGAATATCTACGGTTCTAGATGAGCCATATCCAAATGTCCTGCTCTGTCATGAGTCACCACGACTTTCATGACTTTAAATTTTTGATATAGGTGCTGGCATCACTAATCCCAAGTTCCAGTTCCGTAGGCATGTACAGGTCCACTCACTATCTGCTCATAAATTGGATACCTACATGCCCTGTAAATCTCATAAACAACAGGGACTATAAAAACAACCACCCTATCTTAGTTTTCTTTGAAGTTTTAAATTTTGCTTCTGAGTTGAGTACAAATGAAATGCTAACTTCCACGGTCTCTTCATTCCTCTGAACTGACTCCCTCCCCCAAAATTCAATTAAATCTTCCCCAAATGTGATTATTCCAAAAACCTAATTTGTGATCATTTGCACTGTGTGGTACCTTCTTTCTAAGGAACTTTAATTCCTTTGTAAACTCCCTTTCCCCATTAGGAAGTTATGAAATGTTATGTAAATTTACTCAGATTTATCACAAAATGTGGCTGCCAGAGCATATAATCTTCAACTTCTACAATGCTGAAAGGAAATAAATCATTCTAAATATATCAATGGCATTTGACTAAAGAATAAAACTCATATTACCCACAGACTATTTAAACTGTTGTTCAAAAATTCTTACAAGCTGGTAACCTGAATGTCAAGTTTCAGATCATAGTATAATTTTTTAAAAATACAAAATAGAAACCTGTGAAAAAGTAGAGGTGTGACAGATTGGAGTAAAACACTTAAAACATGTTTTTCTATTAGTGGTTTTGACATTCTGTTCCCATTAATAACTCATAGAAAGCAATTTAAATTCTCTTGTTGAGTCAATGTAAAGTTAATGAATATGATTAAATGACAAAAGGCACCATATTAAGGAACAAGACAAGATTGTTCACCAACCGAAATAAATGAAAATATAAGAAACAACTAAGTTGTAGGTTTCATGTTTATATTTTAATTGTCTTCATTGTAATATTAAACATAAAATTTAGGCAAAAGCATGTATTTTACATAAACTCAATTATTTTACAAAAGGGAAATAAAGTTATGAAACTTATTTTATTGCCAAAAAATTAGTCTTAGCCCACTAAAAAAGCAAACACGTGCTAAGGGGTCACAGGACTTGGCCGACTTGGTCTTCCCTTACTTTCATTCATCCTATATAACATATTTTCAGTTCAACTAGTGATTTCTTTCTTTCTACCTTTGTTTTTTCCTTCCTCCCTTCCTCCCTTCCTTCCTTCCTCCCTTCCTTCCTTCCTTCTTTCCTCCCTTCCTTCCTTCCTTCTTTCCTTCCTTCCTTCCTTCCTTCCTTCCTTCCTTCCTTCCTTCCTTCCTTCCTTCCTTCCTTTATTCTTTCCTTTTCTTTTTTTCCTCTTTTGGCCACATAGGAGGATCATATGACATAAGACCATCTCGATGCACCAATCTGTAAAGCAAATCTTTTGATTTTACATTTCTCAATTTTCACCAATAGAAAACAACTCAAGGGATCTCAAAGTTAAATATGAATCTTTCTCAATGTTTATTAACACAAGTCAACCCAACAAGTAAGCTGGCTTAATAATTAGTTTGTATTTAATCCTTTTTATAACAGTAATGGCTACAGATTTAAATATATCGTGATAAGGATTCATGCTATGTCATAATAATTCCAGATGTCATTCTATAATATTTACAATCTGATCTGATTCATGGCCTTTAGAAGTGATGGAATATGTATGATGTAATGGTTTCAGTTCTCCCTCAGTGAGGAGAGAGAGGGAATTTAAGTGTTGACTTTTAGTTCTAATGACAGGGTGCTAGAACAATGGTAAATAAAGAAGCATGTTTTGTCTTAGGAAATAGCTAAGAGAAATAATAATAAATCCATTGCTTCTTTGTATCACCAATTAATTAATTGCAAAACAGATGCCATGTGGTACATTTGCATTTCCTACAGTACTGGCAATGAAAAGTGTTTTTGAAAGATATTCTTTTATAGTTACAAAGGCCAATAGAACAGGTGCACTTGAGCCAAGTTAAAAAAAAAATAGATGAAATTGCAGTTCACATAAGGACTAAAATGTTATCCAGGAGGACAGGAAATATGGCTGTTGTTAAGAAAAACTGTAATTTAACAGTTTTAAACTGTGTTCAAACATTTAAAAAATTACATACACACACATATATATTGAAACTATAAATGACATAGACAAGATGTTAGAGTAACTTTACAATGTAAAAAAGCATAATTAAAAATTATCTTCTTTTATCCTAAAGTATCTAATTTTCTTCTGTACTAGATTTGTAAGAAGGTATTAGGCATATTCCAATAATCATAAATAATATTAATAGCACATTTAAGAGATAATTAATGAAGTATATATATATATATATATCTATATATATATATATATATATTTACTTTTGTTCCTTACAGAAGATATTTATTATTACATAAATTATCTAAAATTTTGTATGGGTTTGTAATTTTTCATAATAAACAAAAATCAACTACAAAAGTGTTGTGTTAATAAAAAATTCAGAAATCAGATTTCTGAATGATAAATATACAAATAATTTTTGTTTGTCATAAACAATATTAGAAAATAAATGAATTCAGAAAAATCCATTAGCAGCCTCAAATTAGACAAGGTCTATATAAACTATAAAATTTTTTAAAAATATAGTAAAGAAAATATAAAGCATGAGAGACAATGATCATATTCCCAAAAACAAAAGTGAATATTATGAGCACTCCAATTTATTTCAAAATAATGTATAAAATGAAAGGAATTTCAAATGAATTGAAAGGAGATGGTAGTAGATAGCAAGCAAGTAGCAGAGATGACATAATAAAACTGTCCTCAAAGTTTATTTATGTAAAGAGATAGACAATTGTTATAAAATTGAGAAAGGAGAATAAAGTAAGAGCTTCATCTTACTGGATATTTTAAAACTGTAATAATTAAAGCAATCTGTTGCTATGGAAAAATGGATCAGCAGATCAATAAAATTTAATGCATAACCCAGAAAACACATACACACACATATTCACACACAATTATGAATACATAAAGGTATAGCAAGTAATTTTAATATATAATAGCTATATATTATGTATATATATATTTCATGAGTATAGCAATATTTATCGTTATAATTTATATAGATATGCATATAGATATGAATATGTTTTTATATGTTTATGTTATAAGTAAAATAATAAGCATACGAGGTATTTATATAAACAAGTATTTAAATTTGGTAAATATATAATAGCAAAATATTGAACTTTGGTAAAAAATAGGCTACTTAATAGATGCTATTGAAAATTAGGTTATATGAAAATAGAAACTCTTTAGAATTCTAACACCATTCACTAAAGAGAATTCTCATTAAATGCAAATAATTAAACCATAAAAATCTCACATATCATTATACTTTTATTTCTTCTAGATAAAGAAGTATTTGATAAATATAAAAGAAGTGAATTGAATTACTACAAACCAAAAGGATAAATTTGATTTTTAAAAATTATATTAAAAGTTTTGAACTTTTAAAAATGCAAACAATAAATGCTTATATTTTTATATTTAGAAAGAGTTTATTACAAAGTCCCCAACAGATGAAAGATGCCCTCATAAAACCTAATGTAAATAGTTTACAGAGGCTGATATATAAATAACTAAAATAAACTTTCAACATATTATAAAGGAAATCATATTTTATAAGTCTGATACTAAATTTTTTTCCAATCATATTAGCAAAGATTTCAAAAATAGTAATCAATACTCATAGTCACTGTCATTGATATTTTCATATGATAGAGATGAAAATATGAATTGGTACATTTAGAAATCATTTTTGCAAAGTATAGTTAAGAATCTTAAATTTTTTTTAATAATATATTCTGAGTTATATATCTTTGAGCCAATGGTGCTACTTTAAAGAAAATATCCTAGAGATGAGGAATATATATGGATATGGATATAGATATGGATATGGATATGTGTATATATAGAAATTATATATAATAGCAAATACCAAAATATGTATATATAATATATGTATATATTATATATATAATTTGCCATAATACTATATATATGCAAAAATTTGAAAAAAGAATTCTGGATGAGTTAAATAAATACAGAAAGAAATGTTATATATTTAAAGGCTTTTTAATCCTATGAAGAACTGCTTATGATAGAATTTTGAGCCAAGATAAAAAAATATAAAATTATAGACATTTTACTAATGTGTAAATGAAATGTTATTTCTATGCTTTTGATAAAGGAAAATGACAAGATGAAACAAAATGTATAAAACTGAAGAGCCATCACTTCTCTGAATTGGTACATAAGTAGTTCTTTGTTATGTTCTTTATAAGCATTTCTGTTTTCTAAACTTTCCACAGTACAGATTTGTTACATTTTTAATAAAAAGTATTAAAGTAAGTTTGAAAAGTGTCAGAGAAATATTCATCCAGCAAACAGGATATGCCCCTTCATAGATGGGG
>JAQQSQ010002498.1:0-10717 GCA_028627145.1 Eidolon dupreanum | reverse complement strand
CTTCCTAGGAACACAACTCATGGCTCTGGAGAAATCCTGAGAAGCAGGAGCCCAGGGAGGTGGCTTGGACTAGGACGGCAAACCATTTGTGTATTCTCAGGTAAGTCATGCCTTCTTTTGTGCTTTGGTTTGTACAAAAGAGCACAGACTTGCTTGCCTCACCAGGAGACTGGGAGAACCTAAAAATGATCAGTACGACACAGTTCAGATGTCAAATTTTGTATTTCTACTGGCAATTTGAGGCTTTAATCAACTCTGTATTCTAATGCCTAGTAGAAAGTAATTGATCAATGAATACTTGGTCTCATTAAAGTGAATTCTCGATATCAGTTACATTAAAATATTTGTTGAAATCCACAAAAAGATTGACATTTCAAATCTTCTGCCTCTTTGATGTTTGAATAATGAGAACTGCCCTTTCTGTAATAAACCTAGTGGACACATTCTAAATAAAAGTTTACTTGATCACAGTTCCTTCTCTGGTGCTGGTTTTCTAGTACAAATGAAAAAACAAAAAACAACAACAACAAAAACAAACAAACAACAACAACAATAACAAAAACCACGGACTATACTTTATTGGCAGCTGAAGTGAGGGGGATAGGACCAAGATAGCTCAGTCCCTTGTGTGACTGGGACTAGATATAAATGTGCATGAATTTATTTCCCCTCAATGGATCAATCAGCCAGGACTCTGTCAGCCTGAGAATGAAAAGAAATAAATCTAGAAGCCTCTACTGTAAACCCTCTGCCCTGGCCCCTTCAGTCTTAAATCTTATGCAGAGCCATCACTTACACTTGAGGGTGAGTACCAATAAGATTATAATGGCATTCAGAACTTCCCAGTGCGCCGAGGACCCGAAGGTCCGCTCTTTGTAGACATACTTGTGGATGTGGGATGGAAGAGTTCACAGGGCAACTTTGAGGCAGAGCCACATGACATGACTATTTGCAAATTCTTTGAATTTCGAGGTTGAGGAACTGGACTCACAGAAATAGCACTCCTTTGACAGAGGGCAAAGGGGCATTTGTGAGAATTAAGTTGTGAAAGACAAGGAGAAAAAAAAACATGGACAAACCTTAGTTTCGTGTAAGCATTTTCATTTCAGATGCTTAAGCTATACTAATGGGTCTATATCCCAGGACCTAGTTCTATCTCACAGTCCTGCTTGAGGGTCACCCCATTCCCTCTGGAGAACCTAGGCTTATCCTGTAAGCCTCCTAGAGCTGAAAGCCTGTCCAGAACTGCCATCAGCCATGTTGCCTCCTTGCATTTGAGCTCTGGAACTTGGAAAAAGTTCTCCTATCTCATTTGACCTCATTTGCTCCTCTCTGTCACCCTGGAAATAAAGATATTGTCACACTCATACCCTAGATAAGGAGACCAGCCATCGCCTGCCTGCACAGGAAGGGAAAAGCTCACTTGCAATTATGAAATAATTTTAAACTACTTAGGGATAAACGGAGTGAAGAAATTTCCTGTCACATTTATGCTTTTGGAAAACAACATTTCCAGAGAGTAAGCAGAACCAAAACTAAGTATTAATTGCCTAATAACCACGGTTTTAAGTGGATGGAATTTTATGAGATGCCCAAATTGGGCATGCCATGTTTCTAGGCAAAAGGACTAAAAATTGTCATTTTGATTGTTTTTTTTTTTTTGCCAATAGATTCTAGTCCTTTCATTAATCTTCATTAATGGGATGGGTAGAAAATGGAAAGCAAAGCCAAAAGGATGCTTAAATTCCTCAGAATTAGAGAAATATGACATGTAAATAAAAGTTCCCCCACTACCCACCCCAAACCCTACCAAAGTTTGTCTTGTTTAAGGAATAGAGTCATTTTTCTCCATTAAGCCAGCACTATCTAAAATGTCAGCGTGGAATTGGAGACGCGGTAGGCCAGGCTGTGTTGTAAGTGCCTGCAAATAAATTGCTTTGACCTGAGGCACTTCTACTGAGAATGGAATGAAGAGGCTCTGCTGGTTGCCTGGCACTGATGTAGGTACACACTTGTGGCGGAGACTTCCCCAGAACTCTAGAATGACCAACTGAAGTGCTTACCCACCCCCTCGTTTTACAGATGAGGAAATGGGGTCGAGAGGGTGAAAGACTCCACTGGCCATGGCAGCTCTGGGGCCAGCATCAAGGGCTGCATTTCTAGCTCAGACTGTGGCGTGGTGTAAGGAGTGTGTGGGAGTGGGTGGGGGAGGGTAGAGGCTGGGACCAGAAAAGGATTCTGTGAGAGAAGAAACCTAGCTGGGTCTCAAATGATAAGCACAAGTTGCAAAGGTGAGGCAGAGTAAGGGGTAGTAAATAATCCGAAAGAGAATAGTTATAAAGTGTAAGGGGTCTGGGTGTTGAGGGATTGCAGGAAGCTCAATTTGGGGAAGTGGGTGGAGATTGGGAGAGAGCAGGGCAGGGGCCAGGTCAAAGACCCTCATATTCGTTCTAACTGCCGCTATCTGCTCTGTGCCAGCTACTGGCTCCTCAAGAGTGTGGACCAATCCCCACTAGCTACCCTACTCCGGGCATCTCTCCCACTCTCTCTCCTGCACACCAACACAACTCAGAGCTCTATCTCCATCTAGACCACGTCTTTCCCTAGAGATCCCTGCCCACCTCTCTCCATCCACTCTTCCACAGGAACAGGACATGTTATCAGACATCTAAGGGAAGTGGGGGGATGGGTGGGCATTGGGGAGACAGGTACTGAGAGAAGGAAGGCTGTGCATTGCCACCCCTAAGAGAGTCATACCTTGGGGGAATGGTCCTAGCAGACACTGGGGACCCCTTCCTCCCTTCAGAGTTTTTCCCACAGTCCCAAGAAGGTGGAAGCCAAGGGGACCAGACCACATGAGCTTCAGGCCTGCTGTGGTTGACTTGTGGGACAAGGTTGAAGTGTGTGGGGTTCCTTTCCAGGGCTTGTCCCCTGCTCCCACCCGTCCCTGAAACATTTCCCTCCACCCTGATTCCAACACAAGAAGGAGGATCGTGCCACACACTGGTTGCATCCTTTGCTGGAGTTGGCTAGTACTGGCTCATCAAAGTGGGACATGCATGTCTCCTCCCAACTCCATGGTCAATGACATCAACTTGGTGTCTTGAAGTCAGCCACCGTGGGAGAGTTTGCACTACAAAGAGTGGCAGATACTTCAAATCACCCCTGGTTTCATCTCATTTCTGGGAAGAACCACACCAAGCCAGTACTCAGAGCAGAAATCTAACTTCCTTTACAGATGAATGCAGAATTCTAGTACTTTGGAAAGGCCTGAAAAGCAAGAACCAGTTCACATTTAGCAAGCACTCTCCTGACAACCTTGGAAAAAACAGACTTCATTTTATTTTATTTTTTGCTCCAGAACAGAGATTCTTTTCAAAGTTCAATGACAAGAGAACTGAATTTGGAATCAAGAGGGCGCAGGTTTAAGTCTGAGCCTCACCACTGATTAGATACATATTAGTAATCAATACATTTCGAGTTAGTCTTTGAGTCTCAGTTTCTGAATGAGATGGACAAATTACTTCCCACCTTGATCATGCAGACAGAATAAAATAATAGACATTAAATATAGAGTTCTGGGCAAACAGCAGATACAGTGAGATGAATAACAGAATAGAAAGTGTGGGGACCATCTTGTCAACCACACAGAGAGTACTCTTCCCTCAAGGGGAATTCCATACATCCAGATGGACTTAACATCGCCCCAGTCGTAACTCGTCGCTTTCACCAGCATAAGCTGCTATGACTTGTGCCCACTCAGCAGAAGAGCATAGGACACTCATGGGCAGTGAGCAGGGGTCCACTGCCTTCCTTCGCCCTCTCGCCTGGTGGTGCTGGTGATAACTCCCCGAGGAACTGTCACAGCCAGATGTTGTTGGCCAGCATAACACGACACATGGCAAGCTCCAGAAACTTTTCCAGCTGTAACATCTTTGATCTCTGGGAATTCTCTAGACTCATGAAGAAACAAATCTTATTAACTGTGCTATGAGCACGCTTTCTTCCTCTAAGATCTCCGGAGAAAGAGTCGTCTGTTGCTGGGAGTCTTAAAAGAATGAGTCCTAGCGCGAGGTCTGAGGGCAGGGTTCTGGTTATTGTTGCTGAATAACAAATTACTCCAGCACTTAGTGGCTTACAATAACCATTTTGTTATACCTGATGATTCTGTGGGTTGGGGATTTGGAAAAGGAACAGGCTTGACTTTGCTCCCCAATGTCTGTGGACTCAGCAGGGAAAACTCAAAGCCTGGGGTGACTCGGTGGCTAGGGGCTGGAATCATCTTCACTCACAGGTCTGCAGGGACTTCAGCCAGTGTCATCAGCCACGTCGTGAGAGCCTGCACAGGTCCTTGCCTTGTGGCCTGAGCTTCCCCACAGCATGGCAGCCTCATTTCTTTAAATGTCAACGAAGGACTCCAAAGGCAAACGTCCCAGCTTCAAATGCCAAAGCCCACTTCACTTCGCAGCCCCAGCTTTTTATGACCTGGACTCAGAAGTCACTCGGTGTCAGCTTCTGCAGCATTCTATTCCTTCTGAGCAAGTTGGGACCCTGGCTCAGATTCAAAGGAAGAGGAATTAGACACCATCTCTTGATGGGAAAGTTGCAAGACTCTGGAAAGGCATGTGGCATGGGAGGTATTGTTGCCGCCGTCCTTTGGAAATACAATCTGTCACAGGTAGCAACAGATATTTCTCACATGGGGCCTTCGCTTCCCTATCTATGTAATGTGAATGGCTTCAGCTTTGGTGTCTGTCCTTGGCCTTTAGAGGGGTCTGTTCCTCTCCAAACCCAAGGCTGGGGTCGGGTCCATCCTTCCCTCATGAGGTTCCTATTAAAAGGATTTTGCAGGCAGCTTGGGGGCCAAAACCATGATTTGTTTATCTGTAATCTCCCATTCACACGCCGCTTCTGGCACAGAACGGGGTCCAGAAGTGGTCATTAAATTGGAATTATTTGGTTATTCAGATCTTATAGAATATTATAATAATCTTAACAAACATTTTATATAGTGCTTCTTATATGCCAGGTACTGCTCTAAGTGCTTTAGAGGTGTTAACTCGTTTAATTTTCTAACAAGCTTTGGAAGGGACGGACGAATGTTATCCCCATTTTACAGATATGGAAGCTGAGGCATGGGCATGTTTAAGGACTGGCCCATGTTCATTCTGCTAAAAAGCAGTAAAGCCAAGATTTGACCTTAGCAGCCTTGTTCTTAGAGCCTACACTCTTAACCCCCACCTGACTCTGCGTCTCAGAGTGTGGGGAGCCCTATAAACAGGCCATTGAGAATCTGATGGTGATTCTACCACCTCCTTGAGCATTTGCCAGTTCTTGTCCCTTTCTGGATGCCCATGCCTTCATCAGCAATGCCAGGAGGCTGAGCTAGCTTTCTCAGGGCCTTCCAGGACTGCTACAAATGCTATGTCTTCACAGGTGGACAAAGCCAAAAGCTGAACCGTTTATGACAAGCTTTTATGGTCCTCTAGAAATAGCTTAATGGGGACTTTCAAAGGTTATTTGTCCTCGAGTCCTAGGACAAAATGCCATAAACCAGAATACAACATTTATTTCAAACTATCCATCTTAGAAATGTATGCTGAGTACTGACAGATGCAATGTTAGCCAGGGGATACGACAAAAAACAGGAGACACAGGAGTGTGGGTACCCCGCACACGCTGGAACACAGAACCAGGAATTACAAGGGAACATGGGAGATGAGTGTGACACTTGAGTTGCCATGAGCGAGCATAGCCATGGGATCTGGCTTTCAGAGGAAGATCGAAAATTGCATGATTCTCACTTTGTGATACTGGCCAGCTCTGAGACTTTGTTTTCTGGGACTGCTCAGAACTCTGCATGAGAAGGAACCCACTGAGACATAATGTTCCAGCCCACACTGTCTTTTCTTGACACCAGATGCTTGCCAGGCTGACATTCATTGCCTGGCCAGCAGAGAGAATGAGGGCAAATGACCCCACAGTGATATTTTGATCCCTTTCTCATTTCAATAGTGAAAAACCAGCGTGACAGTGAGGACCATGGCAGAAGCCTTTGTCCCCTCATAACAGTCATCGCCAGGTGCCTTTCCACTTAGAAAGGGACAGAGGAGGAATGAGAAGGCCTGGCAAGGTGGGCCTGCAATCGGAAACAACGGGCCAGCAAGAGACTACAAATTGATTCCTCCAGCCCTGGATGCCTGCGCTTGGCTCTGATGCCTGAACTGACTGCCCCATCAAAAGCCAGCGCAAGGGAGAGTTGGTGAAAGGTAAATGCCTTCCATTTGTTCCGTTCAGCGGTGCTATTAGCAGCACACGGAAAGAATTTTGGTGTCAGATTTTTATCCCGAAAGCCTCACTCAGATAACGGGCTATTTTGCTTACATAGCAATCTGCTTCTGATAGGATTCCCCTCCCGTTTTTAAAACTCTCCTGCTTCGCCTCTCATAAGTAGAGCTTCGATCCCTTTTTTCTTCGTCCCTTCTCTCTTCCACCTTCGTAATAATGACAGAGGCCATTTTCAGAGTTCGTACTCGGTTGGAGCTCGTCCTCACCCTCGGTACTTCTTAACGACCTTTGACATCAGTCTCATCATTCTCTTCCTCATAGATGAGGCTGTGCAGGTTCAGAGAAGCAAAGTCACTAGCCCCAGTTCACACGGCTGGGCAGCGGCAGACTGAGGGAGGTCCTTGGGTGAAGCCGCAGGCCCCACCCCACCCTGCTCCACCGCGCCCCCCTCCCCCTCCATAGGTGCTGCAGAAACTCTAAGTCACCAGAATCTTGGTGTTTCACTTGAGCTGCTCCAATCTATAATTCCTGTGCTTGATTACTCACTATAGATGTGTTAACATTGGTTTGGGGACTTTTTCAAGTAGTTTTGTAGCTTTTCTAAAACAGTTTTGCATTTTCCCTGAAAAGATTATTTTTCTAAGTTAAACATAGAGTCTGACTTTTGTTATTGTTACTCAGTATATAGTGAGGTTTTTCATGATTCTCTTGTTACTTTATTCAGTGTCACGGAGAACTTGCTACATCTACTTCAAGGGAATAAAATGATACCAGAATAGAATTATGGAAAATGAAAACAGGAACTGGCAAAGTTAACGCGATTTCACAATTATTTGCTAAAGGAGTTTGCAACACTCGGATTTAGTTGCTTTATTATTATATTCTTTTTGTTCTGTTTCAAATGAAAGAGTAGTCTGAATTTAAGACATTTTGAACTTGCTAGAATGCCACATGCCTAGTCCCAGGGAGGAGGAGAACTCTATGAAAATCCGAGTACTAGAAACTTAGTCCTCGCATGAGGACCGCTCTGCTCCCATTTCCCCTAAATTGGGAAGCTGCTTTCTCTGTAACCTCAACGAGCTTGAGCTGCCTCTTTAGAGAACAGAAAGAACAATATCCCCTTTTAAGGAGAAAATGCTTTTGCTATGATTTAGGGGCTACCCTCCTCTGCTTTACAGTCTACGGACAAAGGCTGGTAAAACTTAGAAACAGCTCTGAACCTTAGTGTTAGTATTTCTGAATCCATATTTACCGTATTTGCCAAAAAGGTTGCTGGGAGACTGACCTGTCCCCTGTAAGACAAGTACGGGACAGAGTTTTAAATTCTGCACAACCTGGTGTGTGCGGGTGATCGCTAGAGCCACTGTCATGATTATGATCCACAATATAACTCGATGTGCAGGCCCTGACAGTGCCTCCTGTGATTATATGAAAGAGTTTCAACAGAACTATTTCTAATCTGGTCCTGGCAAATTTATCACCTACGGTAAGACTTTATTTTTATGAGCGATTCCAGGAGTTTGTGATGACTCAGTCAAAGGCTTGGCTTGAACTGACCTTTGGTACAGAAGGGGAAAAAAGACTCACTTTGTCATGCATTCATTTATTCATTCAACAAACCTGGAATGCCTTTTACAAAGCCTTTAGATAAGGAAGAACTTAAAGATTTTAGAAGCACCGTTTAACCGGGCTTTTCACATGTTAAATATCATATACCAAGAAGGGGTGGGAAATTACTCTGCAAACTGTTAAGGTCGTAGAAAGGTGAGAGACTCACTTTATAAATCATTTTGAAGTCTTCCTTCAAGCAGGTCTCAGAGATTCCTCTTGTTCACCTTTTGATCATCTAACTCAGGTCTGCATGAAGAGTTTAAAATTGTCAAGCATATTTTAAAGTTACGTACTATATTTATCTGTAACTTATCTATTTCAGTGTAGACTTTCTCCAATTCTTTGGAAGCAGTACGATTTTGCGATAAATGGAGATGGAATGAATGGAGGGCAGGACATCAAAGACACCCACAGACCTTCCTCTTTGAGGGTTCCTGCAGGTGGAGGATCCACGTCCTTTGCAATGGCCTGAACCTCCTGGAGGGTCTCAGCTGAACCTTCTTAAAAGATTACGTTCTGCCAGCCTCTCACCCTGACTCGTTTCACTGCAGCTGCCCAGGCCATGCCATCTTAGGGGATATTTGGAAGGTTTCTTGGGCTACACGAGACTTCCTCTCTTTCCCTGGGCTTCTCGCCATCCCACCTGTCTGCTTCCTGGGTGACAGCGGAGGTGCACTGGGAGGTACACAAGCCCCCCAGCAAGCAGGTGCTGAGCTATTCTGCTCTGCAGACAGGTACCCCAGAATTTGGGGAAAAAAACTCTTCCCTGAAAGGACACAGAACTGGGGTAACCAGGACATAAAACGGGTGCACGTTTTTCTAAATTTTAGCAGGAGACAGTGGGGTGCAGAAGAAAAACATTCTTTGGATTATATAACAAGGTGTGTATAGGGAGCTTGTCATTACACAGCTCAAGTCACTTAACCTCTGTAAACCTCAGTTTTTCATCTGTAAAATGGGGATGATAATAACTCTTACAGGGTTACTGGGGGAAAAAATGAAGCAATACTGCCTGGAAAGTAACAAGCAAAAGAGTGAGCCTATAAGTAAGTAATGGTTAACTCCATGGCCCATTACGGATGCAGTCCTAGATGCTAATGCAAGCATGTGGCAGCATGAGCTGCTACTATCTTCCCAAACAGTGGGGACTATGGGAGATGAGCCCACTGTCCGGGAAGCTCCCTGCTCTGACCTTTTCCTGCACCTCCCTGCCTGTCTTCCCATGGGCTTCTCCCCATGGGTGCCCTCGCCAAGCTGCTTCATTTCTCCTAGGCTGCAATACTGTCCCTTCTGTGGCCTCCGGGCCTCTGATGCTTCTCCCACTCTACACCCTCTGTCTCTATGACCCACAAATCTCATCAAGCCTCCTACTTACAATCTCTGGAACAGGTTGCTCATACCACATGGGGTGGTTGAGCTGATCCACTGAGTATAGAAAGACACATATCAGAATTTTATTTACAAATATTTTATATATCATTCATTTTAATTTCTATTCATGAGTGTTTTATAATATATTTTGAGCTAACATTTATTGAGCACTTACTGTGTGCTGAGTCCCATTGCATTTATCCTATTAATATATATAATGATCAATAACCCGGGTTATCATCAGCATTTTAAAGACAGGGAGCCTGAGGCACAACTCTATTAAGTAATGTTAAAGAGTAAAACACAGGCCCCAAATGGTATCATTCATGCTAAAACCCATGATATCAAACCAAGATTTAATACCTAACATAATCTTAATCAACCAGACTGAGATTTTCTGGTCAACACCAACGAGGTAATGTGCCATAGGGGCCTTCTCCATTTTCCCCCATAGAGAGGAGGCAAACTGCATAATAAAAACTCTTCTCATTCTCTGTTCTCTTCCCTTGAAAAAGATGTCCCTACCTCAAAAGGATCCTTTCTTTTCTTAATAATTCCCTTGCCCCATTTTTATTCCTATAAAAATCTTCCATTTTGTACAACCCCTCAAGTGCCCTTCTAGTTCCTAGGTGAGATGCTGCCCAATTCACGAATCACTTAAAAAAACTGATTAGATTTCCAAATTTACTTCGTCGAATTTGTTTTTTAACAGTAACTTATCTGTGGTCACACAGCCAATAAGTGGCTGAACTTGTGCTCTTAGATTTCTTCCCATATCATAATACATGTGCGTAATTTATAATTAAATGCATATGTACAAATTGGAGTTGAATGCTCAATTTTATTTTTTAATTTTAATTTTATTAATTTTTTGCTGTGGATGTACAATTTTAAAAGCTTAAATTAAATCTATACTCTTTATCTTGGCCTTCCAGAGCTGTTGTGATCTGCCTGCTGCCTACCACTGCACTCGACTTTCTGGGAACTTCCCTCTCATTACCGAAACACAAGGCTTCAGGCCTCCAGGGCTTTGCTGGTACTGTTATCTCTGACCAGCAGGCCCTTCCCTCCAGACCTGTTAGCACAGGTGAAATTCAAAGTGTAAGGGAAATTTTTGTGCTTTAATGGGAAGACTCTGTATTATCTAGAGGACACCTTCCGGGTTATCTGACTGATTCCATGGGAGCAATTTTACAACTCTAGATATTGTAGATAACTGATAGCAATGCAAAATAATTCTTCTTTATAGACATGTAAATTCTGTCCTATCCACAGAGTTTCAATTCACTTCTCTCCCGACTGTGGAAGAAGCTGGTTTTGCCTCTATTTGTACATTCCTCATCTACACCTGTGCCACCTCTTTGGCTTCTCCTTTGAACTGGGTATAACATCTGCCTGGTTGATCAATGAATTAAATAGAATCTTTAGCACACTTCTATCTTCTGTC